>JALIZH010019609.1:0-22488 GCA_030522465.1 Rhipicephalus appendiculatus | reverse complement strand
GTGTTCGTATGCAACTCGGTCTACATAACGGCCCTCTGAAATGCTCAGCGTTGGCGAATTTGGCAACATTGGGAGCATTGCGGGTACTTCAGCTTCTCGACTTGCGAACATAACTTGCGATCGTGTGCGTACCACGAAAGCGCCAGTGGTATTTCTTTGCGCTACACTCAAAGCGCATGCCTCGCAATGCATCCATGCATATTTCTAAGTGCATATCAACTTGAAGTAAGCTTGCCCTTGTCGTGCAGCCTGGAACACGTCTGGTGGCGACATCCTTCGATGCTGTATACTCGACAAAAAAAACTACAAAAAAAAAAGGCTGCCAAAGAGACACAGTGGTTCATTAATAGTTGCCTGTCGTATTAGTGAAGCGATTTCATCAACTTCATTTTGTTGGGCAAGAGTAGTTCGCGCTTCTCAGTTAGTTAGCCTTAGTTAGTTATGTTAGTTAGTCAGTCAGTCAGTCAGTCAGTCAGTCAGTCAGTCAGTCAGCTAGGAGGGCTGCAGAAATTTCGACCACCTGAGGTTCTTTAACGCGCACCTAAACCAAAGTACACGGGCCCATTTCGCCTCCATTGAAATGCGACCGCCGCGGCCAGGATTCGATCCCGCGACCTTCGGGTGAGACAGCATAAAGCGGTATCCGTGTCTGGCATCCACATTAAAGGCACACACGAAACGACTGTGTAGATATGAAGTCGATAAAACGTACCGAAAAGGAGCGAGCGTGTTTCTTTTCACCTTTCTGTCGCCTCGTTTTAATTAAGGAAAACGTTTTGCGCGTGTCAGTGGGGTGACCCAAATGCCCATTGGTACACAACATATACCCACGTACACTTTTCATCATCGTCCTCGGCACGTGACCTCGGGAAATTACGGCAATCCGAGGACAATCATGGCGTCGCGGAAGCCATAATGGGGCGTAGCATTTTAGCGTTGAGCGTATAGGAAGTGAACAAAACAAGCAAACGAAAAAAGCCGCGACGACGCTCGCTCTATTGGGAGCGTATTTATAGTCACGGCCGCACCCCTCGAATTCGGAGCGGCAGATCTGGCTATATCGAAGCGCATAGCACGCGTGTGCCTTGCGGCGCAGGAAGTTGCGCGATAAGTTCCGCGTGATTAAGTCCTTAGTTATATATATTATACTATAACTCGAGGCCGAAATATACAAGACTATTAACGCATGGTGGGCGAGATCATAAATGTGTTTATAATGAAAGAGACCGGGAAATTACTGTTGGGCTATATATGTGTGTTGCTCGTTGTCACTCCAACAACAACGCTGTGTTGAGACGTCAGCAAACACGAATTCTTCTATCGCTACATATTAGTCTATATTAGTCCATAGACCAGTTCAGATTATATACACACTAAACAAAAATAACCAGAAAAAAACCAAAAACTGGAGTAAACTGCTTGTCCTCTAGCGCACTACCTTTTCTGGGTTTTTTTTTTACTACGTACCAGTCGAGGTAAAAATTTACTCTCTCACGCTAGTCGAGTTTTTGAGCGTAGAAACGGTAGTAATTATTTACCCCCGCCGAGGTTTTCAGCGAGTATAGTTAGAGTAATTTTTTACTGCCGTTACAAGGTTTTTAGGGTGATTTCTGAGAGTTATTTCTAGTGGTAGAAAAAAAATAAAAAGTGACAGCTGTGATCAGACCATGAGCCAACGCATTTATTAAGCATCAAATGACGCGGAATTGATGACATATACAGAGATTAACATATACACAAACACACACACACACACAACCAATGCAGAATAAAACATCACCTGAACGGACCGCTCGCGTTACTCAACCGTACTTCGACCACCCGGTATATATAGGCACCGCATTTGACCCGCCATGTAGTGCCGGTGGGAGAGCTGCTTTTTGGCATCGTTGAACAATAAAGTTTCATAGCGCACGCGTAAACTTAAGGTGGGTTGCAAGTCACCATGAGTCACACCGACCTCTTAGCATAAACCCTCCCGATCTTACCTTTTTTGATTATCCAATTATTAGCTGGCACTGCAGCCTGCTGGCCCACACGCGTTAGCAGTGCTCACGCACAACTCCACAAAATATACTTAAGCACACACAAACCATGGCAGCTCAATAATTTTCATTGAGTGGCAGTACACAAACACAGTCGAAGCACATATTCAGGAACGCCGGCGAAGAAGAGCGGTGCCGCGCCTGTACCGGCTTCAGACCAACGGCGTCGCTAGGCCTTTTCGAGGAGCACGGCTATGCGATGAAAGACAGCTGGCGATCACAGAATGCACCTCCTCTGCAATTTTCGTCGTTGTTATTTTAGACAGCAATGAAAAATACGTCTCCGCTATTCGCGGCGCGAATAGCGGAGACGTATTACTCACAACGTATGGAGCGATGTACTCACAACGAACGAGACGGCTCACCGACCGGGTTTTCACCGTGCTCACCGGCGGCCGCACGCTGGTTCCGTATGCCTCGTATCGGTGCTCGCCTTCGATCTAGATGTTTGAAAACGGTTGGCGCATGCTGCGGACAATTCCGGCTGTACTTTACTACAGCAGACATTGCTTTCTGTGAACCAAAATCTATGCGACGCTTGTTTCACCTGCTCCGGCGACGCACTCACACTGGCCGGCTCGGTGCCGACGACGTATCGAAGCCTTTTTCCTATCGCTTCGAAGTTGTAACCGGTCACTCTCCAGGAAGCAACTACGGACGATCACACCAGCTTGATGTTGTTACCGCTGGCTGTGTTCTTCGTAGCTCTTCGCGATTCAGCACGGAAGCGAGGTATCCGCGACGTCCAGGTTCGGAGGCTCGCGCTCGTACGCGCACGGCCGCTCGATGATAGAAGAAACACGTGAGATCCAGTTGAGCTTGCCATCAGCGCAACGAGACACATACAGCGCGAGCTTCGACACTCGCCAGTCTCTAGGGCCACTAAACAACATACGTCGGCGATTTGCGAAAATCTGCAAGACGGCTTTCCAGCAGTTTTTTTTTTCTTCGAGCACGCCCTTTCGTTCACAGAATGCTTTCCTCGCTCGTTTTGCTTCAGCAGCACCCAGTTCCAGTGAAAGTGCATGCACTGGGCACCAAAGAGGGGAGATCGAGCGGCCGTGCACTGGGGGTCAACCACGAAGCGCGACAATCTTTGAAAAAAAGAAAAAGGCATTTGTGGGGGTTCGCATACCTTCACTGGAACTGAGAGCGTCACTCGGGGGGGGGGGGGGGGGGGAAGCCGCCGAAGCAGCTGCAGCTTCCAGTCACGTGATAATAAACTCTCACATCGTGGTTAAAAGTCACGTGACAGAAAACTCCCCCACGTAGTAAAACTGGATTGTGACATCCTTTTACTACGTCCCTGAGAGGTGGTGGTAAAACTATGTCATGTACCGCCTCTTACTCCAACATGAGGTAGTAATTTTAAACGCGAGGGAGTTTTTCAGAGGTCATGAGCCGCAAAAACCCCAATCTCGGATAGTTTTTGCTTACAGTGTATTGATAGAGAGAGAGAGAGCAAAAAAAAGGTAAAGTCAGGATACGAAGGTTAAACTATACACCACAATAGTTTATAGACTAGTCAGTATAAGCTAGAACTAGTCTATAGACTAACATAAATTTGTTTAAGGTTTGTAAGTTAAATTATGTCAGTCTATATGTGTCAACAATAGCAGTGTTGTCTAAGAGATTGAAAGAAGCCGCACGGCAGATGTTATTTTGGAGCCTCCTGTACGCACGGTGTCTCTCACATAGATGGCTTTTGTCTTCGGCATGCTTGTATTCATATCTGTCGACCAATATGGCGCTGAGTTACTAAATGTCTATAACGCAAGATCAATTATAGCTAAACAGTCAGTCTCCCTGCAGCATCATATAAGCAGTGTTTGCAAATCAGCAAGCATATAGATATTCCGCTAACGCCCGAAACAAATGTAGTGGAATTTCGCTAAATATGTTGTTCCCGGTGCAATGCTTGAAACATAATAAATAATTGCCGGGTTTAACGTTCCAAAACCATGATATGATTATGAGAGATGCCGTAATGGAGGGCTCCGGAATTTTAGACCAGAAAGACGAATTCCGCAGAAAGACGAATATTGGCGTAGCGGTTGCTGTCCTTCTTCACAAAAATTACGATTTATGGCTTAGTCGATACATTGCTGAAAGCCAAAACTTCAAACACAGTTTGCCTTGCCCCAACACGAAGCTGAGCTCAGAATTCGCAGTAGGCAGTATCGTAATCGTCGGGATTTTTTTTTTTTTGCAAGGCATTACAGCGTGCACTGGCTCATTTATAGTGTGTATAATGCAGTTTATATTATTTCCCACAAACTATAGTTCGTATCAGAAGGCGTGAACGCGCAGATGTGTATAGGCAGTCTCTGTTAAAAGGCAGTGTCTTTCGCACGACCTGTGAAAGCCAACCGGCACGGCCGGATTGGGGTCCACATAATGTATTCGGTAAGAGCAACTAGATCGTGCGACCAAAAACATTCCGCGCTGTGCCGGATCAGACGCGCTTGAGAGCGCAGAACGACGAGTAAATTGATGCTATTACCCGCGTCTTAGGCGCTATTACCTCCACACTCATTGAGTATCGAACTACCTGTGCCTATAGCGTGCGCAAAGACACAGAGAGTCGGAACAAAAGGGGTCATTAGGTTGTACGCGGATACACCGCGCATACTGAAGACACTGTTTCTCAGCGGAAGTTTTGTCGCAACCTTTGATCAACTCGCGCGAGTATTTATACTCGAGCGGTGCGCTCCGATTTGCCGTAATCGGGCCGACGCGCTTCGCTAGGTCCGCGCTGAAAAGCGTACGTATAAATACGTACGCGCTAACTACACGCGCTCATGCACAAAAGGCCTCGCGCACTGACGGCGAAAAACGAAAACAGCTCGAACTCGAACCAGCACGCACAGGTCGACGAAAGCTATCGGATACCAAAGAGTGAAAATCAGGCCAGTGCAGTGTTCACTGCGTTGGCCGTGAAAGAAAGCGAGAAAGGAAGTGGAGAATTATAAAGCGTGTGCGGGTGCAAGTGTGCGTACGTGTGTGCAAACGAAACAGAAAACGAAAGTGAGGAGGAATGAAGGAAAGATTGGAACAAAAACCTGCTCCGCTTCGAAGGCACCGATGAAACAGCTAAGCTATAGTAGCGTTCCCTTCGTCTGGCTAACGCATTTCTATGTTTTGCAAGTCTTTCAGATATGTTGTGTCACTGTACTTTATTAAACACTGTTAACTTAAGATTTGAGGTGGCAGTATAGCCATCACCTTTTATAAACACAAAGTATCGCGTGAGACGGGTGTGACTATATGGTAACGCGCACGCCATTTGTCGGGCTAACTGTTGCTTTCCTCCTATTTAGTGGAAGTTGTGTGCAGTGGGATTTACCCAGTTTTTGTGGCACATACACGTTTATGATGATGATAGTTTTCTGATAGGCCGCACAGCTTTCTGTTGCACATACCCGTTTGTTAGGGCAACCGTTGCCTTCATTTTTAGTGAACCAGTGGTGAGTTGTGGGATTTACTCAATGTCTCCGGCGCACAGGGTTGCCGTTGGGTGGACATGAAAAGACGCCAGAACTCACGCCAAAAGTAGCAAAAGTAGCCATGTCATTTGATATTATCGCCAAATTTCTAGCCAAATAGCACAGAAGCGGTATTATCAACAGAGCCTTTGCTATTGATGAATAAATAGAACCATTTTGAATAAGTAAAACCACAAGTTTAAAAAAGAGCCATGGCGCCGACTGGAAATTCTTGTCGCCAACGGGGTCCAAAAGTAGCCAATTTGGCGCAAAGTAGCCACCAACGGCAACCCTGCCGGCGCATACCCGTTTATGATGCCCACAAACGTTACCACGGATCCCCGACATGAAAGGCTCGACCAAGGAGAGCTTCTGTATTAAAATTGAAAGAAAGATGACTAAAAGGTGCGCTTGTGGAAGAAACGATATATTGAAGTTGTAATAATACAAGTAATCTGGAGTGAGCTTTGTTTTAGCGCTTACATAGGATACAGGTGCGTCAGTGCTCACTGCTTCCGAAAGTGCTTCTTTATCATCATCTTGTAGCGGTGCAGCAAAGATTCGGATGCCACCACGTTGATTGGCTCCAGTGGTGAAGTGTATACCTACATGTCTACTTGATGCCCACACAAAAAGTATGAGAATGCGCCAATTTGTAATAATATACAGTCTCGCTAGGCTATAGGGTGCCAGCCATATTGTTCTCGTTCTTGTTCGCCTATTAACTACTGCTCAAGTCCACAGCGGGCCAGGAATTGAGTGATTTTATAAATGTATACGAAACTTGGGTAACTTAAATTTCTCTCTATACTACTGTAAAGTTACAGCCATCTTTTTTTATTCCGAGCCCTCGTCTTCGTCGTCTTCCTTCATACCATCTATACACAACGTTCACGTGCAAAAGTTTGGGAAAGATTGAAGGCAATCAAAGAAATAGTGAGAGAAATGTGAGTGAGTGAGTGAGTGAGTGAGTGAGTGAGTGAGTGAGTGAGTGAGTGAGTGAGTGAGTGAGTGAGTGAGTGAGTGAGTGAGTGAGTGAGTGAGTGAGTGAGTGAGTGAGTGAGTGAGTGAGTGAGTGAGTGAGTGAGTGAGTGAGTGAGTGAGTGAGTGAGTGAGTGAGTGAGTGAGCGAGTGAGTGAGTGAGCGAGCGAGCGAGAAAGCGATTGAGTGAAGTGGTTAACGAAAACAAGAAAGAATGCTGGAAAGCACGAAAGAGAAACGAAATTAAATGAAAAAAAAAACGACAAAAAGAAAGAGGACGCCATTACAGTGAGCGTAGTGACCATGTGTCTGTGCGTACAGCATTTGTACATATATATCTTCAACGTCATTTCGTGACGTTTCGCTCAATACGAAAATTACAGCACAGTGGCATTTCCTCCGCATGCTTCGCATAATATCGATTCCCATGGCACTTAGGATCGGCCAATCCCCTCCATTGGGTATGAGCCATGTCTGGAGGAAACAACAACAACAACAACAACAACGACCATGTGTAAGCGCGCCCCTAATTGCCTCCGAAACGAACCACCACCGCATAATACCTACAAGCACGGACGTTCTTCAAGAGCTCTCAGATTATTGTGCGCAGCTATTACACGTATCCTCGGGCGACGCGTTTGTAAGTTGTCGTGCGTTCATGAGCAAGAGCGCGTGTTTACAACGTTTCGCTCCAGCAACATAGACCAGCCAGTCGAGGCAAACCGACGGCATCTATCACTGGTTTTCTTGCGCAAGACCTTCGCGGATCGAGTGCGTTCTTTCCTGTTTTTTCTTTTTTTTTCAATCTAGTTTTCGTTTTTGTTTTTATCTTCTAATATATTCCAGGCACGCTAGCGTTGCCGTGTCGGAAAGGCTTATCGTCGAATGCCTGCTCGAAGAGTTGCAACGCTAGGCTTGATAAGGCGTACAATTTTACAGTGCGTAAAGGTTTACCTTTACGACCGTGAAGACAACGATAAAGATTACTCTTTAAAAGGAAAGCGAGTTTCTTTTGAGTTGGCGTTATGAAATGGAACATCGAATTAAGCTTATCGTAGGTATAGATAGCTGATAATGTACGAATAGTGTCGGGGTGAATGATTGGAACTCTTTTTCCTCATAAGAAACCCAAATATCCACTGCGCATCATAACCTATCTATAACCTGCAAAGTTGCACTCTGCAGGGGCGCAATTCTCGATGCACCCAACTGGTGTATCATCCACTTCGGCGAAGCACGTTCAGTTACTCCGGAAAAAAAAAAAAAAAAAACGGCGAGTCGTGACGTCATGGCACTCTTGACCACATCGACACATCGAACCCGCCAGCACATTCCCAGCCTGAAAGAGACAGAAAGTGGACGTAATGTACAGCAACATGACATTTAAACAAACTTGACAAGCCTAAACTTGCGTATGAACGTGTTCAGATATTTTCAGAACGATGCAGGAGCGTCAGGCGGGCGGCCGCAATAAACCTAATTCAAGGGCTAACGTGATTAGAGTTCGTGTACGGCCTCCAAGACGTGCTTCCAAAAGCGAATCTCTGGGGGGGCAGCATTCGTTGCGGTGAAACGCATTTCGTCTTTCCCATTTGTGTCGAGAGTTCATTGTGAAAGCTTCGTGACGTCAAAATGACGTTGCGGAAGAAGGACCGGAAACAGGGGGCGCGCTGCTCGCCGAGCTCCAGCCAATCAGTTGAGGCCGAAGTGGATTACCCACTATAGGTGAATGCATCGAGAATTGAGCCCCAGGTTTCAAGATTCTCAACGGTGATGACAGAGTGCGACAGTAATGAGAGCGAAAGTCGCCGTTAATGCACTGGGAATGTCCAATAATTCATTTCCAGTGATCCATTCAATCCTCAAGACAATCGTAGCTATGTCAATGTTTATTTAGCTGGTGTATAAACGAAGAAGGGAAATAGATGTTTTAGACTCCTTCCACCCGTTTTACGTGTCGTAAGTGAAGTTTTCGACGTCCGTCCCAGTGCTCCAACAGCTAAATATGCGCATATATATATGGTTGTATCGGATCTCTCGCAACATGTCTATTTTTCTTACTTGTTGAAGCGAAAGCACCACTCAACATGTCTCTCCAGCGTCTAAAGTTATGTTATGGCGACAACGGCAAACACGAGAATGTGCTCGTTCACAAGCCTTCACATCCGCTGACTTCCCGCGTCATTTGTCGCTGCTATGGTTTAAGACGTCAAACCTCAGGCACACTTGTTTCTGGCGAATGTTCTTCAAATTGTAGTAGCAAATTTAATACATTCTAAAGAAGGACAAAATATTAATGAGAACTCTCTGCTCTAACAAGGAAAAACGAGCCCTTAAACTTCCATTTCTTTCCTTCTATAAAGAAGGACGGCACACATATTGACGTTTCGTATTTTTGTGATGTCCTTCTTTCGTATGTTTTAATTGGCACCTACGAGTTATATCGCACAAACATGTCCAGGAATTCTGGACATCGACAACTAGCGCCATCGCTTGTGTAGCTGCCGAGTGTGCAGCGTCACTCAATGGGAAACCAATTTTAAACATTAATTACAGTGCAACGCCACAATATACACTTAAATCACTCCATGTGTATAATCTGGGCGCCATTATCTCACAATGCAAGCAATTTTGCTTTATTCCCATAAAAAATTCTGGGTTCGAGGACCACTTTTAGGTGATATGTAAAACTCCATAGGAGAGAGTTTAGAAATTTATATAAGAACAATGCGCCTTCACCTGCTTAAATCACTGAAATCGCATAATGTCCATGACTCAATGTTCATATCTGTGAAACTTGGCTGACGTTGACGAAGTTTCTGAGGTTCGACGGGCACTTTTGTAAAAATGTGCATTGCAGTGAAACCACCTGATAGAGAAAGCGCTTTATAGTGCTTTCCGTTGCCCCAGAATGCGAGAAAATTTCACATCTTTTTTATATAGGGTTGTTTTTCTTGAAGCTGCTCAACCTAGGCAGGGTATGAATACTATGGAGATCTTAAGTTCATAATTAGCAACGACAAGTATTTGGTTAATTAAAGTAAATAACCAAAAATGAGAATATGGCTTCGCAGTTCAAAGAAAAAGAATGAACAACACATATTGATACTAATACAAATTTTCCTCCATTGACTATAAGTAATTAAAGGTACTGATGAACATAACAATTTATTTACAACTTATGGGTGAAAGCGGTCAGTATAAATGGACCTACATAATATATACATATTTATAGATCGCACTTCAATATGTACAAGTTATACTAGATCATCATCGCATGTAAGTAAATAGCAGTAGTGATTGTCAAAGCTAATTTATTTTAAGTATGTTAGTTTAATTAGTACGGATAATTATTAAAAGTTACACTGACCTCCCAAGAACTCACAGCGACTGAGACTTACTCAGGAGTATTAATGCACATTCGCACCTTGTCGATATAAGTAATCACTTGTAATAACGAATTCACCCATTTTAAGCGTAGAATAGAAGGCTTTAACTTACAAGGATCTATATACGGTATTCAATGTATGAAATTGCGATCCGAGACAGATAACAGCATGGAATTGTTCTTAGTGATAGCTACCGATAATTAATAATCGGGAATGATTTCCGTGAAAATCTGTGCAACTTATCTATTAAAGTGTCAAGAGAAGGGTATTTAAGAGGTGATGATTAGACTTTATCAGTGATAGATCTAGGCAATCATGAAGTGCGGGTAGATGGATAATCAGTAAATTATTCGACGATATTATTATAATGTACAGTGTTGGTCAAAAGTTCCCAGGTCGCAGCGACCGGCCGCGGAGCAGCAGCTTGCTACTGTCGGGGCGCTACCATCGTAATCTCGCCTCGGCGCACGCTGGGGTCGAGCGTGCGCGTGGGAGGGGGGGCGGGGGGGGGGGGGGGTGCATCCCTCTCCCTTTTTTCTCTCCTTGATAAGAAAGCGAGGAATGAAGTTGATGTGTCATGTTCCCGCACCGTTCGCTCTTTGAATTTTACTATCGTGGAGCGTGTAGCGAGAAGGCAGTGCTCCAGAAAGTGATGCATCATGCTTGCGGCCACATTTCGCTAGACACCGTATACTTGTCTGTATTTTTCGACTGCGTAGAGATGAATATCGCGCCTTTAACTTGCTGTGGACACGCCGTGGCTCTCAGACGTCTGCGCAAATGAATTTGCTGCATGTTTACGCGCTCGGGGCCTTTAAGTTATGCTTGTGTCCATTGCGACGTTGTCATGCTGTCAGGATTGGGTTTCGAGCCTCTTCAAAGGCAACGCCAATGAATGCGCTGATGGGGCACCCGCAGTGTTACGGTACACATTTAGTATTTTTTCGGAGCGCTTCTGTGCAGTATTTCCCACCTAAAAAAGCTCACTTTCGTCACACCTGTCTGTCTGTGCTGTGCTCAGGAAACGTAGATGTGGACTCATGCTCTATAATGCCAGAAAATAAACGCCTCACGCATAGGCGTGCACAGGATTTTCCATTTCCTTAGTGGGAGGGGGGGGCGGGGGGCGGTTGTGTTGCAGTGCCCCCCCCCCTCCAGTCGCCGAGTCCGACGAAACCAACGACACAGAAATTAAAAGAGTAGCGATGACGTGCATCTCAAAAAGGCCTGCCATCGGTCCCCAGCTTTACCGGTTATTTACGGGGTAAACAGTTATTCGCAACTAACATCAGCGGTGCCTAATTGGTCGCCATTCGCCATAACTTTCAAAACACCATGCGTAGCCATTACCCTGCGCACTAAAACCTGACGTGAAAAGCGACTCCGGAAAGGTAAGGGGCTGAATTTTGCGTGCCCTTTATACGACTGGGGCCTCGCGCCTATGGCCTCACGTATAATAAGAATTTCATGAAGCGCCGTCATATGTCCAATTAGTGCGTTGAGACTAAGCGCGCTTTTCTTCAATTTGTTGCCTCCATTTTAAATTGTCTGCTGCCCGTGTGAAGCGCAGAGTTATTCGTTGTCGGAGGGGACTGAGAAGTCAGTAGGTGGGCTTTGAATGTATGCCTCTGACCTGCGTCCGCGATCGGTGCTGCTACTCGCTCTGTCGAACGACGCCTTCTTGTTGGAGGCGCTGGTCGAACTCTCGGCGATCAAGACTGTCACGCTTCGCTCGAGTCAAGGAGGGAATTATTTGGTGCCGCTGCTGCTATTCTTGCGATATAACGAACTACTGGACAGCAGATGGTAATCGTAGACGTGATGTAGGTTGAAGAGACTTACTGTCATTGTGGCGGAACACACTCGTGTTGTGCAGAAAATTAAGAACGACGGTGGAGGCAGCCGGGTGGCCCGTATTCGCTAGATTAATCCACAAGCAGGTCCATATATTTAGGCTATGTGCTTATCACGATGTTCTTGTCAGCCACGGAATGGCAACGGATAGCTTCTGAATGGAAAATCTAAAACGCGTGGGAATGCATGGCTAGCAGCTTGCCGTTTCGTTATGTAATCCGTGTAGCGTTTCACTTCGTCTTCTGCATGAGATAAATATCTCGGCGGACGACTATTTTGCGTGGCGTCGAACGTAGCTGAAGGCGGAGTGTAACACATGGAATGAGTGTAACGCGATAGGCTGCGAAATAATCTATCTTGTCGAATCACCGCACGGCCAGTTGTCCCATGCAACAATTGTTTTGGTTGTATCATAAGTGTTCATAAGTTTTAATTTGCGTGTATTGCTCGGAGAAGCTCCTCGAAAGCTTCATGTGCCGCGAGAAAAAAAGAAGCTAATCAATTGGAGTTTATTTACCTATGAAATCGACGAGCACTTCTAATTGCAGGGTAGGATGACGGCGATTCATCGACAACTCGAAGCACATGGGCATAAGTAATGCAAATGAGCATTACTTGTGTCCACGTGCTTCGAGTTGTGGATGAATTCGCCCTCGCGCTGCCAATTGCTAGCTTCCTGGTTAGCTCAATTGGTAGAGCGACCGCCCCGGAAAGGCGTTGGTCCCGGGTTCGAACCCCGAACCAGGACGAATTTTTCGGCAACTAAGAAGCTTTTCTTTCTGAGAAATCCGTATGGATTTCCTTGTGGCTTCCCGCTAAAAAGGGGGTGGTTGTCTATTTTCCCTTTCTTAAAATCGGATGTGTTATCCGAAGGTCACAAGTTCGGTCCCTGCCCACGGCAAGGTATCTTTTTGTCCACTTTTCTTTCTTCACATTTGCATTACATTTATTACTAATAACATCCCCGATATTTTCCTTGGCATTATTGTCTGTTAGCTCCCAATAATATTGTGTCTAACAAGGAAAAACGAGCCCTTAAAAAGGGCCCCTCACCAGGTGACATAAGGAATTTTAGTTAGACACTAGAAGTGGTTGAGCGCCCTATAAAGAGCATTATGCCACAATAATTTTTTTTAATCGGTCTATTAGAAGCTGAGAAAACCGATGTTTTGAGGCGGTTCGAAACCATGATGCAAGGAGGCGAGCTTGAAAACCTCGGCGCTCGCCCCGTGTAGCCTTCGCAAGCCAAATGCATTCCCAGCCCCCTTCGGCACGTGAGCGGGAGGATCACATGACGCATACGCATAAACACGTCATGCGCACACAATGTCACGAGCGCATCACGTGATCGAACCAGCCCTAGCCGCCGAAACTCAAGCGGTATTGTGGCGGCGTTCTATGCTTCGTCTATGCAAGCGATGCCGAATGCGCCCTCGCCGATCACTTGGCATTCAACCTATTACTGAGCATGAAATCTGCGACATTTGTACGGACGCGAGACAAGCGGTGCGCCGCATGAACATTTAGACGCGGGAGGATAAATGAGCCTTATGAGCTCTGGAACGCGATAGAAAATTAGTTTCGTTGTAAGGGTGGCGTCTGCACGATGCGCAAAGCGCGAGAACACGAACGCATGCGGAACGGAGGTAGATTAGTCTTGCATCTCGCTACGATTCGCAGAAAAAATGAAAAAAGAAAACGCACACATTCTGTTTGTGTGTTTTATTACTGCTCTCAAGTTTTATTCGTCTATTCAAGCTACAAATTGCATAAACAACACGTCGTGTCAAATAATTATCGCGGTGTCACGTGCTAGTGCTGGCGACGTCAAAGCACAGTCGTCTACGTAGAGGCGCGACGTCACAGCACCACCGTCTACGTAGGGCTACTCCATCGTATACGTCATCCCCTCATTCTCTGGGCGCGCGCCCGCGAGAAGGGCAAGGAGCGTTCAGCTTGAAAGTTGACCTGTTTCCGCGGCGCGTTGCGTTGCAAATTTTTGCAGACGTGATTGTGGACGCCCAGCGTACGCATTCCACTCGTCAGCTCAAAATTGTCAAACCTGGTGAGGGGCCCCTCTAAAATTTCCACTTCTTTCCTGCATGCATAGCGAGGGTCTCGTTCTGGCAGACTGGATGCCTTCAGGTAGTATGCGAGGGAACATTGTTCACCTGCCAGCTCGTAGTAAGATCATGTGCTACGTGACGCCAACAGGCAGAAAAATACTGTTCCACACTCGCCGCCATGGCTACTAGCGGTGCTGACTAACACTCCCAGGTTTAAATGCACATATAAAGTGGATGACGGAGGGCTGACCGCCGTCGTAGCTCAGTTGGTAGAGCATCGGACGCGTTACTCGAAGGTCGCAGGTTCGGTCCCTGAGAGCGGCAATTTATCTTTTCATCCACTTTTCATTCTTCACATTTACATTATAATTACCCCCCTAATAACATACCCTATACTTTCCTCGGCATCATTTTTTGTTAGTTCTCATTCATTTGAAAATATAAGGCAGTATTGTTTCCATCGCGGAGAAAGCCGAGTTGGTGCCTTGTTCAGCTAAATCACGTAGAACTACAGCTAGTTCATCAATGAAGAAATGCGGAATTTCTGCTGGAGAACACATGTCAGTAGAACATATCAGCCATACGATATGAATAAAATCTTTGTATTCAACGTAAAATTTCTTAAGTCTGGCGTACACCTATCAACGAGCTTCTTTATAGCACGCGATTAACCAATTAAAAGAACATTAAGTGCGTTTGAGCTTCGCCTGGAAGAGGAGAAAGCGCAATCGAGCCCCCGTTCGCATCGCCTTCTCAATTGCCAGCCTCGCTTAACTTCTCGGCGCTCACCACGACCCTGTCGGAAAGAAAAGTACGTCTGTACTGGTAACATTTACTGTTTCAAACTATCCTACAATGCCTACTGTAAGTACAGCATGCAAAATGCCCTCTATATAAGCCATAATTCTTTCTTTTGCGATTCTTAAACCTACAAGCGCGAATACGCGGCTGCACACTTTGTTGATACTGTTGCTGATAATGATGATTACTCATGCCTGTGCACTTGGGAATTGGTCGGTTTTTAAAGCAACAAACTTAATGTGCAATTCAAATGTCTGACGCTGGTGCGATTCTACGCTTCCGCCACGCAATATTGCATGTGTTAAGGGGGCTCCTGGCACTACATTATTATAGTTTTCTTTTCGAAACAGTTTCGAGCACCGGCATGGCTGAATTGTAGAACCCCTGTTTTCCATGCAGAAGTCCTGGGTTCGATTTCCGCTCGAGCCGAATATTCATATTGTTTATTTATTTGCATCTATCTCGAATTTTCGCCCTCGGGCAACGCTTATTTTTCGATCATGACGAACGACGCCAACACCAGCGCCGACACCGGATTTTCTGCAAAACGAGCTCTTTAACGCTGTCGCGTTAGAACAGATCGCTCTTTTGTGGAATACCTAGCCACCAATGAAATCATGCGCTCCTCCAAAAACGTGTGGTTGGTGTAATAACTACAGTATCATGCCTCGTTCACATCAGTGACGCCTCTGATAAGACAAGTACTCACTTTTTTCAAAGCAAGATTGTGGTTCACTGGTGAATAATAATAATAATAATAATAATAATAATAATAATAATAATAATAATAATAATAATAATAATAATAATAATAATAATAATAATAATAATAAATCATTTATTTAATGTGCCCGGGAACAACCATAAGGTCTTAGTGCAGGCGCACGCATAAATAAAACAAAACAAAAAAAAAATAAACAACACAATACAGACAGCCTTCAGAAAGAGACATCAAATAAAAAGAACGAAAACGCAGAGACAAAAAGAAATTAACGCAAAGGGGGAAGAATAAAAAAGGCAACACGAGAATCATGGAGTCGGAGTGAAAAATAATGTGAAATATACACAACTATGCAGAAGGCTTCCTGAAAGACAGAAAAGGGGAAAATTTGTACAATGTGCAAAACTATGTTAAGACAGTGCAAAGCTCGGATCAAAACAATGACTGTGGACAATGAAAAACACAAAATCAAGAAAGTTGACATTATAGAGACTTTGTATTCTGTGAATGGTAGAGTGTAGGAAGAAGCTGGCAGGTACATGAAATGGTCGATTCTCTCTGGTTAACTTACGCGGAATTCAAAAATTAATGCAACTGAGAAGTAAAGGGCAGGGTATCATACCGTGAACTAGCTTGTAAAGAAATAACAGGTCAGCGCGATTTCGTTGGCAGTAAAGTGATGGCAATGATAATAATCCAGCAGTGTTAGAACAAGATCCAGAGTCATTTCTAGCAAAACGATGGTTGTAAATGCTTAGGAATTTTTTCTCGACTCGCTCAATGGCGTTACTGCTGGATTTAGCAATTCTATTCCAGATCACACATGCATACTCAAGTTGAGGAAGACATATTGCAGTGTTTAATTTGTGGAAGGCTGTAGGAGAACTGAATTCTACGAGAGATTCTGCAAACACAGCCGAGAGAACGATGGCCGTGCATGGCAGCACGTTTAGTGTGAGGGAGAAAAATTTAACGTGCTATCAAAAACAACACCTAGATCACTGATCTCATAAACCTTACATAACGAAACGGTATTCAGACAGAGTATGGAAAAGACACGATAGATGTTTTGCGCGATATACTCATGAATTTGGTCTTTGAAGTATTCAGGGAAAGGTTGGAGAACACAGAATAATAATAATAATAATAATAATAATAATAATAATAATAATAATAATAATAATAATAATAATAATAATAATAATAATAATAATAATAAAAATAATAAGTGGGTGACCCTCTCCAGTGACATCCGGGTCTGTGTCTACCGCGCATTGCCCGAGGGCGCCGCTCGCTCGCTCTCAAGGTCCATTGATTTGAGCCGTTGATCAAGCTACCGGCCAACCCCTACGCCAGCGTTGAATAAACCCCTTTACAACAACAACAGCAGTAATAATAATAAGTTATAAGAATAATACATTATTATTATTATTATTATTATTATTATTATTATTATTATTATTATTATTATTATTATTATTATTATTATTATTATTTTCTCAACCACAAATTTTCTTTTAAAAAAATGAGCACTTGTCTTATTAGAGTCGTCACGAATGTGAACAAGGCATGGTATACTATAGATATTGCATCAATCACGCGTTTTTGGAGCCACCTGTAATTTCATTGGTGGCTAAGTATTCCACAAAAAAAGCGATCTGTTTTAACTTGATCGCGTTAAACAGCTCGTTTTGCAGAGAATCCGTTGTGTTGCCTGTGGGCAAAAATAAATGAACAATATGAACATTCGGCTCGTACGGAAGTCGAACCCAGGACTTCTGCATGGAAAACAGGTTTTCTAGAACACGGCCACGACCGTGCTTGAAACTGTTTCGAAAAAAAAAAAACCCTATAATAATGTCATGTATAGTGTGAGGGGCCCCCCTTAACACATGTAATATTCCGTGGCAGAAGCGTAGAATAGCACCAGCGTCACACATCTGAATTGCACAATGAGTGGTTGCTTTAAATACTCATCAATAAGCGTGTCATGCAAGTATTAAATAGGTACTGGCGAGTGACCTTTTAAGAAACATTACCATATAAAAATGTAAGCATGCTGTTCTTGAGCAAGACGAGCAAAGAAACAATGACACAAGTAGCGGCAAGGAAACCAGACGAGCGCTAACTTCAAACTCGCTTGTACGCGTTCCTCGTTCTGGCCGAAATAGCCGGGTCACAAACCAAGACCTGACGACATTGTGCAGACCGCATAGCCAGCGAAACAAAGAGGTGGTTTTACGGTCGTGTACATCCAAATATTATCAAGTGTTTTACGTCCCAAAAGCACGTTATGATTATAAAGGACGCCATTGTGGAGGACTCCGGAAATTTTGACCAGCTGATGTTCTTTAACGTGCCCTGACATCGCACAGTATGCAATATATCCAGCATTTCAACTCCATCGAAATGCAGCCGCCGCTTCCGGGATCGAACACGCGGCTTTCGGGTCAGAACCCGAGCACTGTAATCGCTATACCACCGCGGTGGGTGGTCGGATACCTGAATATAATTGGTTTCATTACGCTTTCACGAACAGTTAGCAAAGAGGCGCCGACGAGCTGTATAGCATGTCATGTGCATAATGAAATACGTTATTTCGGACGTCTTTTACTATGTGCTCTATAAACGTAAAGAGCGTTGTTTAAATTAAAGCGCCGTATTTAGAATGCTTAAATTCAGAAGGTCATTGAGCAATCTCGTCCCTGTAATCAATCTCGGCCTTTATTTTAGCTCCTTTTTGAGCCCTAAAAAGATTGTCACTGGCAGTGAATATCGCACGGCCTGTTTCCTTCACTCTATAACGCAAAAAAAAAAAAAGATCATTTGTAAAGTGACGCCAACAAACATTAGGGACGTCGAGTCTCTGCATATCCTCAAACCGTCATTACCATATCGTAGGCTGGTATTATTGTCTTGAAATTAGCTTTCTATGATCACGAAAACGGCAGCGACGAAAGGACGTCCTTAGTTTCTAAAGAAACCCGTGGGGACCTACAAAGATACAATCGGACGAAATATATTGAAAATGACGACAGGATGGGTAGCACGCCCTTTTCAAGCAAAGACAAGTGACTTGTGTGCACGCATTCGTTGCAATATAACTGCCGATTCCCGATCGAGCAGCCAGCCGACCGCTCGTCGTACGCCTTGCGCTTATCAGTCCGCGATCACGGTTCGCTCTCGGTGGCGATAGTCGATATCGTGCTGCCTTTTTTTTATGTGTATTGTCGTTTTGTCTGCCGCGCGGCATGCGTCATCGCGCCAATTTTGAAAGTTGAAGGTCCGTACGCCACGTGGTGTGAAAAACGGTGAACTAAAAGCGATGTCCCGAATTCCTGGGTATGCTGCGCCAACTAGCGCAAGATGTCCTATCGCCAAGTGTTCCTTCGCACAGAAATACGGTGTGCGCAGCCATAGAACTAATCAGCGCGTTTTCTTGCAGCGTAATTATACCCCTGTCGCCCGCCCCTTATAAGCTGTAATTCGTCCGCGTAAGTTCGCGACCGAAAATTTAGCAGCAGACTAAAAAGAAAAAAAAAAGTGAAGAAAAAGGTGGTGGGGTCGAGGCTAACCTAGCGAAAGTGCTTGGAATGAAATGATGTCGTCGACTACGCCTTTCAAGACCCCTTCGCAAAACTGTGTAGTATCTCCGCACACAGTCCAGAGTGGGTCAACTCATAGAGGCCTCGCATTTTTCAAGAGGTCTGTCTCTGCTCTTTTTTATTTTGTTTCTTCTTGTTTTTTGTTGTTTTCGCTTACCGTCGTCCGAGATTAAAGTCCGCACCTACGCCTTCAAGTGAGGGTGCGCCCGGCTAGCCCGCGCAGTGATACATCACGGACAGCTAGCTGCAGGGGCCAGGAAGCGGTGGACATAACGCGGGCGCTCGCACGTGGTCCCATATACCGTATTTGCTCGTTTGTACCTGACCCACACTTTCATAACGCTAGCAACTGCAAAGTGTGTCAAACCGAAAAAAAAAAAAAATCTCACGGGGCCTCTTATACATTCGCCTGACAGCTCAAAGGCGAAAGCCTACTTCTCAGTCGATCGTTTTGAACACCTATCCCCATAGGCGTGCGCACGGGGGGGGGGGGGGGGGGGGTGGCTAGACACCTAAGAGTGGGGGGGGGGGGCGCAAAAGGCAGCCCCATACATTGACATAACAGGGAGAGGGGCGCTGCGACGAACCTTCGCCCCCCTGAAGGGGAACCCTGCGCACGCCTATGCCCCTCCCCCCTCTGACCTGTAGCTTTCTGCACTTAACGTGGTTTCGCACTGCCTCGGGTATGTCATGTGATTACGTCATCATATATATGTGACGACACGCCACAAACTTCGGCTGTCTATAACATCGCGATGAACGTCACATCTTCACATATCTTGACTCATCTCGGAATCTCGTGTGACGTCGTCCAATTTTCGGTACCATTCATGTAGTCACCGATGGTCATTGTGTAGTCAACGACAATGTGGCCTGTAAAATAAGTATGCGAGTTTGCGTGAAGCCGACCGCTTGAACAACGCCCTATACGGTATTTACGTGCATTAATATGACGCCGTTGGTGACCGTAATTACTAGCATAATACGAGCACTGTCGACTACGGCATTTATTTACATAATTCCAGCACCTTTATATAATATTGGTTAGTGCTGGCCAGTCTAGGCTTGTGTTGGATGTGAATATAATTGAAGCCAATTAAAGGTAAATAAAAAGAACGCTAACGCATCTATCTGGCATTTACTGGATCGAATACGTGTCAAAAACGATATTAACATTGACAACGACGCACTTTGCACAGCCCCATAAGCAAACGCACCAGTATAGTTGCAGTCAACGCGCCGAGTCCGTGCGAATGCGGCATGTGGCTTACGCGAGGTCACTCACGACATCTTGCGCGTGTAAGGTCTCGCGCGCGCGCGGACAGAACCGATCGCAAGCAGCGAATGCTCGGCTGAAGGACGCCATATTGATGGCCGGGACGGCGGCGTAGGCCACACCTCCTGTGATAGCCGTTTCTATGCGGTGGTACGAAGGGTAAATACTATGAAGCGTCGCGAAATCGACGCGTAATCGGGGTCCCGGTTGTTTCGAGTGTAATTAGTGCATTGCCTGCTAATGAGGCGTGTTTGTTCCTCCTTCGCGAGGACAGGCGTGGGGCGGTTTTTGTTGCTAAGCAACAAGACGGTGTGACGAAAGATATGGAGAGAAACGTAAGGGAGGGAGAGAGAGAGTGCATGCTCAAGCCACGTCCAGACGCACGTTCGGTTTGCTACTCTGCACTGGTAAAACGAACTCGAAACAATTGAAGGAGGAGGGAGATAGAAAAGGGATGGAGATGGAATTAATATCGCACCTCACACAATGAGCCACACTTAACAGTACAAATTTATCATTTTTACTTACACTATAGACTATTTTACGGACGGGTTTGAGTGCCGCCATGTTGGGCTGTTAACCTTTGTGTTTTGTATCTTTAACAACTAAACGAACAGTGTTGTGGTAGACGCATACGCATGAAAACAGCTGGGTTGGTGCATACGACGTGTTATACACTATAGCCAGAGATAGAGAGAGGGAAAGACCTAGAGGTTTACTAAAAAAGGTTAAAAATAGCAACAACAACAACAACAACAACAAAAAAAACACTTATGCGGTCCCTTATGTATTTGCCTAAGACGACTCGAAGGCGAAAGCCACCTTTTTCTTCTAAGTCGACTTTATTCACCCCCCCACCCACCACACACATACACAGAGGCGTATCCACAGATTTTTTTCCTGGGTAGGGGGGAGGGGGGTTGAGAGGTGTCTACCATATGTACCCTCGTGCTTGAATTTGTATGAGTGCGTGTATACACATGCAAAACTGAAAATTTTCGGCGGCTTCTAACCCCCAACCAGCCTGGCTCCTCCAAGGAGGATTGGGCTCCTCCAATGACCCCTCCCCTCCCCCCCCCGCCCCCCCCCTAAAGTTCCTGCACTTCAGGTTTTTTTTTTTTTCTTTTCTTTTTTTTTTTTTTTTTTTTTTGCACTGTCTCCCGAACCGCCCGCCTTTTGGCCGAACAACGATGTCATGTGGTGACATCATCATGCGATTTCGTGTTATGGGACTTTATGCTGACGCCACTTTTTTTTTTTTTTTTTTTTTTTTTTTTTTTTTTTGCGATTTGTGGCTCTTTGTACGGTTCGTGTTGACGCGGACGCAGACGAGCACTTCTCGCGCTCCATGAGTCACCCAACAATTTCGCCTTAATAACTCAGAATCCCGAACAAGTAGACCCAGTTGCTTCAAAAGTAGCAGCATTGATTGCGTAGCTTTATACGCGTGGTCACGGTCCGACGACCTCCTTCAACGGCGGGACGAAGAGCGCGCATAAGTGTCGTGTGCAGGGCGTATAATTACCGCGACTTGCTTGACTGCGCCAGCGAAAAGTTGCATAAAACATAAAACATCCGCAACATTCGTTGTGTTGCCTTCATTTTAGCATTTCTTTGTTGGCACGCTCGGTGTCGGTCGTCGCTTAACAACCAAACGCAAGTAGTAGCCGTACAGATCGGATATCTGTGGTCGTATTTAAGAAGTGCGTTTAGCGGAATTCAACAAAATTCAAAACACAAAATGTACCGAGCAAAGGCTCTTTTTCGCGCGAATGACATTGATGCAGTCGTGCCGTACTCTGTGCGCCATCACCGCCGCTTAGGCGGAAGTTGTTCGAATGCTGTCGGATCAGCAAAATTACCTCTACAGTTTATTGGATGTGAATGTAATTGTCATTAATACTGTGCACAACAAAAAACGAGCCCTTAAAATTGCCACTTCTTTCCCTCTACAGTTTATATAATTTACTGAACATGGCTTCCGAAATGGCTCCATGCTGCAGATCAGGACGAGATCAATGGTTAGGGTCATTGTTTACGCTGCGTGTAATGTCCTCGTAGTGGCGCCCGCAAATAGAAGCCTATAGTAAGCTTATTTAAATTTCAAGTTATGCACGTGCGCCTGGTTGTTGTGCATGCCATGTGTGTGTGCGTGTCTGTGTGTTTGCTTGGGCACGCCCATGCGTGCGTTTGTGAGTGCTTACTTGCCTTTCGCTCGCGTTCTTAATGATGCAGCATTATGGATATACCAACTCGCGTCCAGAT
>JALIZH010019607.1:0-28657 GCA_030522465.1 Rhipicephalus appendiculatus | reverse complement strand
GTAACCATAAGATTCTGAAACTGCGAAACAGTTTGTATGCCGTTTAGCTAACTATTTTGATCGTTGGATTCAGCTGTCGGAGACTGAAAAAAAACGTATGGAGGAGTGCGCGACAGAATGGTGGCTGAACAGTTTCTAAACAGGTGTAGTAGCAAGTTGGCTGTGTTTTGGAAAAAAAGGCATTTACACACGGTGGAGGGAATGGCTTAGCGGGCGGACCAGCTCCTAGAAGGTCAGGGGTTGAACAATTTAGAAAAAGGGGGTAGCGACAGTCCTGAGGAAGAAGAGTCTACCAGTCAGGCCAAAATGGTTAAACCAAGGGCACAGTAGCGGTGTTTCTTGTAACAGACTGGAGCACTTAGCTGGGAATTGCCGCACAAGCACTAGTAGACAAGAGTCCCTGTGATATGCGAGCTATGCCAAAATACGGGGCATACTGCTAACGACTGCGAAGCAGACACATATAATATGCTGCCTGCGCAGTGATGAGAGAAAAGAAAAATCCGGCAGATCCCACGCACTGTGGGAACCGATGTAATGCGAAGCAGCCACCAAAGAGCAAATCATGCTGTAGTACATAATATACATGTGATTATTAACATGTTAGGACCTGCCATTTGTGTTCGTCATTCAGTCACGTCGCGCAATGCAAATTTTGGTGTATATCAAGCTGGCGAACTGGACGCAAGCGCACCATGAGCGTGGCATGTAAATGGCATTGTAGATGACATGCATGCCAAGATTTTCATGTTACCACCTGCCACTTATGCTAGCTTAATTTTTTACCTCGAATCGCAGCGAGACGCGAGACCAATCTGCCTCCGTTTCGCATGCGTTCGTATTCTCGCGCTTTGCGCAACGCCATCCGCGTTCCAGCGTTTATATTGACGGACATTTTGTCAATTCCAAAGTGTGTTCCTCGAACGCATGTGCCCACTGAGACGGGGTCGATCAGAATGGCGCGTCTCCCCCCTTGCACGATTAGAGACGCTGGTCACAGCGACGCTATGCAAGCAAAGCGCGAGCGCTGTAGAGTCCAACGCGATCGGCGTTCGTTTGTGCACCTCGGTGCCCACCTGGCACCGTGCCAGGGCACGGCTAGAGGGACGGACGGACCGACGTGAGCATGAGACATTAAAGGCTTTCGCCTTAAAAATTTGGTGTATAACAAGCTAGCAAAACAGCCACGAGAGTCATGAGCATGGCATGCAAGTCATGTTGCACATGAGATGTCATGATTTTCATATTACCACTTCTCATTTATGCTCGTCATACAGCCACGTCAATCAATACCAAATTTGGCGTATATGAAGCTAGCCAAACGGCCCCGAAGGTGTCATAAGCGTGACATCAAAGTCATGTTGCACATGACATGTCATGATTTCCCATGACCACTGGGCATTTATGTTCGTCATACAGTCACGTGACTCAATACCAAATTTGGTGTATACCAAAATAGCGAAACGGCCGCGAGCGTGCCATGAGCGTGCCATGAGCGTGGCATGCAAGTCATGTTGCGCATGACATGTCATGATTTCCATATGACCACTGGGCATCTATGTTCGTCATACAGTCACGTCACTCAATACCAAATTTGGTGTATATCAAACTAGCGAAACGGCCGCGAGCGTGCCATGAGCATGGAATGCAAGTCATGTTGCACACGACATGTCATGATTTCCATATGACCATTGGGCATTTATGTTCGTCATACAGTCACGTCACTCAATACCAAATTTGGTGTATATCAAAATAGCGAAACGGCCGCGAGCGTGCCATGAGCGTGGCATGCAAGTCATGTTGCGCATGACATGTCATGATTTCCATATGACCACTGGGCATCTTTGTTCGTCATACAGTCACGTCACTCAATACCAAATTTGGTGTATATCAAACTAGCGAAACGGCCGCGAGCGTGCCATGAGCGTGGAATGCAAATCATGTTGTACATTACATGCAGGTCGTGACTTTCATATTACCACCTGTCATTTATGTCGGTCATGCAGAAATGTCTTATCGTACCAATTTTTGGATATATCAAGTTAAGAAAACGGCCTCAGGAGCACTTTGGCCATGGCGTGTAAATCATGCTTTTCATGACAAGTTAGTCATGATTTTCATGATATGACCAGTTATTCATGTTTGTCATACAGTCGTGTTATGCCATATCAATTTTGGTATAAATCCCATTAACGATACGACCAGGAGAGCGCCAAGTCGTAGGCGGCTAGATAGATAGATAGATAGATAGATAGATAGATAGATAGATACGCTCAAAGTCGCCGAAGTTCGCTAAGAAATGCTTCGCATTTAAAACAGAAACCGTTAGCACAGTTAGGGACATGTCGATATGTAGTAATATAAAAGGGCAATATTTCTGCCTTTTCATATGCGCAGCTAGTGCATGGGAAAAACAGCAGTACGTTTATAAACCGTAGAAATAGTTTGTTTACAAGGTCACTCATAAATCAAAAACAGCATGGCCTAGCAGAATTTTTATGAGAGGTTTTTGTAATTATTTATTGGGTTTTCAATCCGTGAACTGCTATTTCTTTGCAGGTGTACGATCTAGATGAGAACAATCCAAAAAAAACCACAAATCTGTAAGGTTGGTATATGTTCAAAGGGAAAGTGCACTCAACTGAGAGACGCTCTGTGCTCAGACTACTGAAGTACACTAATTTTAAAACGGAAAATTGTGGTTCGAAGAATCTTTCAAGTTTCAAGCGGAATTAAAGTTTATTCACGGCTTCACATATTTGTCTGACATTTTATTTGAAAATTCATTAGCGATGATTGCGTTACACTCCACGTATTTTCCCCAGTGCGCGTGTAAAAGCTGGTGTGTGGCATCAATAATGCGTTACGCCTGTTTATGTAATAAAGCACGCATGTTCTAGCATTATATGAGAGCGATTGCTACAGGAACACCCGGCCACCCTATATCAAGTATTATATAACTTGGGCCCAAATTTTCATATTGTACCACTTAGCTGGTGAGAATCAAAGTTAACTGCTTGCAGCATATCTTGAGAGTCAATCTGCTTGTTTCAGTTAGTCTAATTATCTGATGGCTTAAGATTAATAACGCAACTTCTCAACAATCTAATTACATGAGATGTATCAGCGAGAATATTCAGGCTGGCCGGGAAAGCCTGTTATCCACCTTTCTGTTGCTATATCGCACGTGGCACTGTATTCATGTTTGGATTTAATGCGGAGTGTTATTTGGACACTATACATCACAACGCGTTTTGAATAAATAAGCATTACCGAAAGAAAATGTGAAGTCCAGTGCTTTGGCTGAGCATGCGTCAGGTGGACACGCAATCGACTGGGGGGACGGCACGTGTTCTCGCTAGAGAAAAAGGACTGTCACGGCGTCTTTATTGGGAGTCTTTATTTTCACCGAGGTGGACTTCCAACACAGTTGGCCTTGCCCAAACACGAGGCTGCTCTCAGAATTCACATTAGGCAGTATCGTAATCACTGGTGATTTTGGATGCGATGTATCTTAGGCCCCGGACTTTGTCCGTCCCTCCCTCTCGCGTCCCGTGTCCCGCGTGCGGCGTCCGGTCACTTTCGTGGTTACTCAGCTTTACCTCCACGCTTTCCGAGAAGACGTCGACCCCGAAACGGAGTTCACTGTAGCACTGCTAAACAGCCACTCCCTCAACTCACACGCCAGAGACATCGAACGTGATCGCGTCCTAACCAAGCAGACGCTCTGTCTCACAGAAACGTGGAACGCCGCAAGACCGATGATCAACGGCTACGAAGCAAACGTGTGTAGGACGCAGAACGTCCTGCCGGTGGTGTGGCCATATATGTCAAACGCAAAAGCCTTAGATCTGCAACCTACCGGCCAAGGACACAACGAGGAGCACTCGGCCGTTAGACTCTACCTTGAAAAAGACAACATTATCTTCATCATCACAATCTATCTCGCACCCAACATTTCCAGAGCGACCGTCGAACGTTACCTAGAAAAGGCGATAGCACAGTACACAAAGCCATACAGACACGCGCCCTTCGTACTTGCGTGTGCTTTCAACGTGAATATAACGACGAACGATTGGCTGGTCCACCACATGCTAGACGTGCACTCTTTGCTATGCATTTCCTACGGCCACATACAACCGACCACCATTAAGGGTACGTGCATTGACCTGATCTTCGCAAACTTCATGAAAACTCTGGAAAAGCAACCCTTGACGCTACACTTCACCGACCACAAGGCCGTCGTCTTCAAAACGCCCCGTGTACCGACGCTAGGAATCGCATACGTTCTCTAATTAAAAACAAACACGCAACCGCCACATTCTCCCTCTTCTCTTATACATTCTCATTCATCCTCTCAATAAATTACACAATCTCCCGCTCAAGCTAACCATCTCACCGCGCTGCTTCGCATCCACACATGGTTCCGTTTAGCGGGAGATGAAGCAATTTTTTTCTCTCCCTGTGATATTTTGCATGGCGAAGGCCCAGATACCACGTGGAGGATTGGGATACTAAAAACCAGCAAATCCCACGCACTGTGGGAATCGATATAATGCGAAGTAGCCAGCAATGAGCAATCATGATGTACATAATATGCATATCATGATTTACATGTTAGGACCTGTCTTTTATGTTCGTCCTACAGTCACGTCGCGCAACACCAATTCTGCTGTATATAAAGCTAGCGAACTGGACGCCAGCGCACCATGAGCGTGGCATGTAAATAGCGTTGTAGATGACATGCATGCAAAGATTTTCATGTTACCGCCTGCCACTTATGTTCGCTATACAGTCACGTTCAGCAATTCCTTTTTTTGGTGTATATCAAGCTATGGAAACGGCCGCGAGCGTGTCATGAGCGTGAAATGCAAGTCATGTTGCACATGACATGTCATGATTTGCGTATTACCACTTATCATTTACGTTGGTTATGCTGTAACATCGAGCAATACCAAATTTGGTGTATATAAAGCTAGCGAAACAGCCGCGAGCGTGCCATGAGCTTGGCATGCAAGTCATGTTGCACATGACATGTCATGATTTCCAAATGACCACTTGACATTTATGTTCGTCATACAGTCACGTCACGCAATACCAAATTTGGTGCATATCAAGCTCGCGAAACGGCCTTGAGCGTGCAATGAGCGTGGTATGCAAGTCATGTTGCACATGACGTATCATGACTTCCATATGACCACTTGGCACTTATGTTCGTCACACAGTCACGTCAGGCAATACCAAATTTGGTGTATATCAAGCAAGCGAAACGGCAGTCAGCGCACCATTAGCGTGGCATGTATGTCATGTTGCACATGATATGCAGGTCATGATTTTCATATTACTATCTGTGATCTTGTTGGTCATGCAAAAATATCTCATCGGTCCAATTTTTTAGATATATCAAGTAAAGAAAACGGCCTCCGGAGCATTACGGACATGGCGTGTAAATCATGTTTTTCATGACAAGTTAGGCATTATTTTCATGATATGGCCAGTCGTTCACCTTCGTCATATAGTCATGTTATGCCATACCAATTTTGGTATGAATCCCAATAACGATACGGTCAGGACAGCACAAAGTCGTAGATAGATAGATAGATAGATAGATAGATAGATAGATAGATAGATAGATAGATAGATACAGTCAATCTCGCCGAAGTTTGCTGAGAAATGCTTCGCATTTAATAGACCTCCCACAGTTAGGCGTACATCGCAATATGGTCGAAGATAACTCGCGATGGGAGGCTGCTCTGCACAGCTCACTACTGAAAGACCAACTCCGCATCGTATGCTAGGCGATAGGAGTCTCCCGAGGCGCAAGGACATTTCGCCACCTAGAGCCTCCTGAGAGCCCATCTGTTTCTTTTCCCCGAGCCCATCCTTCTCTCACCTGACGCGTTTATTGGTCTCAACAAAGTTGTATCCTCCTGCTCTTATCTCTGTAATCGTACATTCTATGTTCGAGAGGGCAACATATTTGCGCAACCATTTGGGTTGGAAACAGGAGTGTCATAGGTTTTCGATGTTTGTGGAACTGAACAAGAGTTTCATGGAAGTATTGGACATGAAGTGAAACTTCCTAGCGCACATAAAACAATGAATATCCTGAAAGTTTTATCACGCCCAACGTGATATATTGACCGAAAGGGACTTATGAACCTGTGGGAACCGGTATAAAAGCCTGATACGATCACAGCTAGACTATGCGGCCAAGTTTACCATTCTGCCACTCCAAGCGCTCAGCCGATCCTCGATTCTGCTCACCATCTTGGTATCCGCCTGACCACAGGCGCTTTCATTTGTAAAAATGATTTTCGTTGAGACAGATGGGTGACCACTGCATATCCAAAGAACGTAAGCACCAATCACCCGCGTATTCCACAATAAATAACTCGTCCAGCTCCATTTCTTTGATAACCATCCGGAAAAAACGGCAATACTCAGTTTGTGTAAGTGGACTGGCCAACAAATGGACGTCCCTCCTAAATCACCATCTGATGGGTCCAGATACACAGCTGCCGCTTAGGCATTTGGAATTTGTATACTATTATTTATTTTTTGTTAAGGTAAAACACATCCCGGTTCCATAAATACGCGTGTACTTACACAAAATACAGCAAAAGTACTATTTTCCGGAGTTGTTGACCGATGCTTCAAAGTCTCATACTGGCGAGTGTTATGTCGCCGTGGGCCCATCCTATTCGCTGGCAGATTTCCTGCATCGCAAAATAATTATCTTCACGGCAGACGTCTACACGCTACTCATGGCTGCGAAACGCATAAACAATATGGGATATTCAGAATTCTTGGTGCTTCGCTGGTTGCGTCTGCATTTTTTTCCTGGGCGCAGTCACGAAATCGTCTGCTAGCGACTCTATAAGGTGACGCTACGAAGAGGCTGAGCAGTAGTCATTCACGCAGCTTTCGGTCTATAAATCTGCGTGTTTTTTAGTGGCGAAGCTCTTTAGGGTGTGGGTCTGTCCCTCCTCTGCAGTAGTAGTAGTAGTAGTAGTAGTAGTAGTAGTAGTAGGTAGGTAGGTAGGTAACCACGTGTAGTGGAATGTACCCACGCCACGTGATAAAGATGACGATGACGCAGTATAGTGGAATGCACCCACTACACGTGATAACGATGAAGTATAAGCGCGTACCGGTATAGTGGAATGTACCCACTACACGTGATAAAGATGGCGATGACGCAGTATAGTGGAATGTACCCACTAAACGTCATAACGATGAAGTATAAGCGCGTTCCAGTATAGTGGAATGTACCCACTACACGTAATAACGATGACGATGACGCAGTATAGTGGAATGTACCCACTACACGTGATAACGATGAAGTATAAGCGCGTTCCAGTATAGTGGAATGTACCCACTACACGTAATAACGATGACAATGACGCTGATGACAATGAAGTATAAGCGCGTTCTAGACCAAACATTTTCCTTCTGCCATGGATGATAACGATCGAGCTTCGCCCACTCATCATCATTCACTTCGTTCATATGGCGTGATTTTTTTGCAGCCCATCCAGCGCTGAATCCATACAGCGCACTTCACTGTGCTGCCATAACTCGACAACATAATATCGGAGTACTCCGCGCTTAAAAACTTATCTGGACAATAGCTGCAACAGGGGCACCACTTCACAACCCCGAACTATTCTCTAGAGAAGTGCACTCCCGATTTGAAGTAGGCATTCGGGAAAAGTGTTTGCGCGAGAATATGTCACTGTCGAACTTCCAAGATAATCTCGCACTGCAGTACAGCTTCACTGTATTTCCCACTGCGGTCATAAAAACGCGCCAGATATTGCAACCACGTAGCTCCTTCGCGACCTGTGCAGCGCTCTGCTGCCATTCTCGCCTCATTTCTTTAACCACATTTCTTTAACATCCCGGTTCCAGAAATACGCGTCTACTTACACAAAATACAGCAAAAAGTACTATTTTCCGGAGTTGTTCACCGATGCTTCAAGGTCTCATACTGGCGAGTGTTATGCCGCCGTGGGCACATCCTATTCGCTGTCAGATTTCCTGCATCACAAAACAATTGTCTTCACGGCAGAGGCCTACACGCTACTGATGGCTGTGAAACACGTAAACAAAATTCCCCATCTCCCGCTAAAGGGAACCATGTGTGGATGCGAAGCAGCGGGGGAGATAATTAGCTTGAGCGGGAGGAACGTCGCCGCTCTCATTTCACGGCCGTGGTCCGGGCGCTCATCGCGGCGCTGCGCAGGAGAGAGAATGAGGCGCGCGCGCTCTGTCATTTTCATACCGCGGAACTACCGTGGCGCCCCCAGCGGAGTATGCAGTTGTCACACCACCTGTCGTTCGCGCCGCTCCGTAGAGGAAAGGACGGGGGGGACCGTAGGAGAGGAGAGAGAGGGGGAGGGGACGTGCATGCGCTGTGGGGGGTGTGGGACGCGTGAGCTGCTCCGTAGAGTACATGATTCCAAGAGGAGAGGGGGGGCAGAGGACAACGGAACCGCTCCGTAGAGTGGAGTATTCCTAGAGGAGAGAGGACGTGCATGCGCCGCTCCGTAGAGTAATGATTCCTAGAGCAGAGGAAGGGGGTGAGCGTAGGATAGCACAGGGGAGGGGACGCGCATGCGCTGTGGGGGGGTGTGGGACGCCGGGGCCGCTCCGTAGAGTAGACGATTCCTAGAGGAGAGAGAAGGGACGCGCATGCGCTGTGGTGGTGCGGGACGCGGGAAGGAGGGACGGACTAAGCCCCCCTCCAAACACATGCAAGCAAGATTAAGGAATGGGGTCAACATGGGCGACACATACCACCTGCCTAGCCATTGCTAAGCAGCCTCTCTGTGCTCTCGGCCATGACTCAAGGAATGGGGTCAACCTGGGCGACAGACACCACCTGCCTAGCCATTGCTAAGCAGCCTCTCTGTGCTCTCGGCCATGAATCTGATGACTGTGTTAGGGTTGACGGCCTTCATATTACTACAGTGTTCTGGTTCGCATAATGGGTGCTTCCCTACTTCATGACAGTGGCCGGACGCTGGACGCGGGACGGGGGACGCGGGACGCGGGAGGGACGGACAGAGCCCCGAGCATGAGATGCTTCGCATCTAATACGGGATATTCAGAATTCTTGGTGCTCCGCTGTGCGCGTCTCATTTTAGGGGCGAAGCTGCAAAGGGTGTGGGTCTGTCCCTCCTCTGTAATAGTAGTAGTAGTAGTTGTAGTAGTAGTAGTAGTAGTAGTAGTAGTAGTAGTAGTAGTAGTGGTTGGTTGGTTGGTTGGTCGGTCGGTCGGTCGGTTGGTTGCAGGGCCGGGCAAAGATACTTTAAAATTGAATCGCGATACGATACAAGATACTCAGGCAAGAAGTATTGGAGATACAGATACAAGATACTCAGGCAAGAAGTATTGGAGATACAGACACAAGATACTACCGCAACAATTGTATCCGATACGATACTTGCCAATTGTATCTTAAGATACTTCGATACATTCGCAAATTTGTTGTTATAGACCTCCAGAACGTAGTAGCGAACGCCTATGCACAAAAAGGTCTCCTTTGTGACCAATTTCATTTCATTTTAATAAATTGTCTGTTAGTATCTCAAAAGTATTGTCCTCCTTGGTCAAAGTATATTAGTTTACTTCCGAAAGAACTCATTTAGGTTTCTTTTAGCTGCTTAACAGGACAGCTCTTTAGACCCTTAGGCGGCAGCGGTTCATGCTTGTCATTTCTGTAATTGATGGGAGTCGCTGCGGAGCTTGCCGTCGAGCTATCAAGTTGCCATGAACCACACGAGGTTCAATAAGAAGCCTTCTTCTCACGATGGCGCAAATAACGGCGTGCAGTTTTACGTTGTCCATAAAAGACCGTTTAAGCAATGCCGAATTACCTGTATACAGCAGCAACAATGCTCGTAGCACCACTTTTTTGTGATGCATCGTGTATACGTAGAGCACATATAACTGTGATTACTTTCAATAATGTTCTTTTCTGCTGGCGCAAAGCGTTCGTTATCTTTATACTCGCAAACGGGCAATACATTTTTCTTCAAGGAGAGAACATGTGCACCCCAGAAACGCCTCAGACCTATTGTATTGTCCTGTGGTTGTCACTATGAAGAAAGCGGCCGTGACTCTGATAGAGACGAACCTCTTTATTGGGCCAACTTGTGCCCAGAAAACTAAGGAACTCGAAGTAAAAACAACACGCGCTGCACTCTGATAGCAGCAATAAATGTCGAAGAGTTGAAATATGGGCCAATTTGTACATGATACTTGAAGAAAGCCAGCAAAAGCACGAGACCCACGCGAGTTTGCGTCTGCCTCTTTCTCGTGTCCCGTGCTTTTGCTGGCTTTCTTCAAGTACAATAGATGTCGTCGGCCTTCGGTAATCTGATCATCGGCAGAACTCGTCTTGCTTTATATAAGAGCGATCGCACCTTCCAGTGTTATCGCTGGTACTAGCATAAGCTCCCGAATGAACTAGAGTACGTGCGTACTGCGCGTAATCCTAATAATAATTGTTGAGCTTATGCGTCCCAAAACCACGATATCATTATGGGGGGTATGGGGGATTATGGGTCGGGGAACTCCGTAAATTTCGACCATCTGGTGTTCTTTAAGGTGCAATTAAATGTAATTACATGCGTCTGTAGCATTTCACCTCTATCGAAACGCGGCCGCCGCGGCAGGATTTGCGCGTTACCTTAACATAACAATCTGAGACAGTCTCGATGATTCCGAAACATTGCGGCGCGGCTGGAGCCTAGCGGTGATAAGTCTTTTGGCTTAAACTCGATTACACAAAAATGAAAAAATGAAAGTGCGTGGCAGTACAGTTGCACAAATCGTCGCAGGACAAGGCCGCTATTGACGCTATTGCTATCTATACACTCTCAGTACGGTCCTGGATAATAGCCTCGATATAGGCGGCATCCTTCGACGTACTGTTTATTATCACGGCTATGGACAGCCCGGCGAAGAGAAGTATACGTTACTCTCTTCAGGCGGCCTCGAACTTGAGGAGTGCCGCCTATAAACAATCGCTGATAAGCGGCCGAAGTCCACATACGGCCCCGCAGGCCGATCCGCGCGCGAGCGGGGCAACAGGGCGGCGGGGAACAGGGTAGGGCGCCGAGGGCGCGGCGGAGCGTCGGAAACAACTGCACGCGCATGCGCTTGAACGAAAAAAAAGAAAGAAGAATTGAGACGCGCGCTCCGCGCTCGCCCGGCGCGCGCGCGTGAAGGGAAAAAAAACGACAGACGAGAACCGCGGAAGCTGAGAAGTTTCGTGTTCGCCGCGCGGCCGCTCCATCACGAGACGTGCAGGCGACGGAGCTTTGAGGCCGGTAACCTTCACCTGTTTGTCAACGTACTTGGAAAGCGCTAAACTGCGTCGGCTGCGCGCTTTGCGCCTGCCGCTGGGTGATATATTTTCATCAATGGATATGAAAGGTGTGTATCGAGGGCAATGTAACGCGCCGCAATGTGAGTGCGATGGATTTTGCCGCGCCGGGAACAATGAGCCTGCCGCACCGTACCAGGCTGGTTGGTGCGCGTACTGCGGGCACAGTCCAGTACATGTTCGAATTGGTAAGTAGCCTTTTTGTTTTCTTTGATGGTGTCGTGATATCTGCTGATGCATGTGCAGAATCCAATTTTGCCTAGTGAACGAAAAAAAAAAAAGAAAAATAGGAAAAAGATGGGCACACTTCGCCCGTTATATATATACATTGATCGTGTTATACTTGCGAGAGAACATTAAGCGCAGTAATAACTACTCCCGAATTTACATGCTTTGTGTGTAATCTTCGTTACATCCCATTGTAGATGCGCTTTTTCGCGGAATACAATGCTTCTTATGTTATCATGTGTACACATTACGTTGTTACAAATTTGTTTTCAATTTACTCAGTTCATGGCTCGCATTTGTTTCGTGACTTAATTGTGGCATGCCAGCTTGTGTAACTTTTCAACATCTGGAACCGCGTACGTTTTTCAGGGTCGAGATCTACGCAGGATGTGTTCTTCATGCCGCCCGATGTGCCACCCAGTCAACTGCAGAAAGCGATTGAAACACAGCTGAATACCGGTAAGTGTGCAGCATTCTTATCAGATAAGACATGTGCATGGACAGGATGGGTTGCATGCATCTCGGGATGTGTGTTGCCTCTATTAGGTAATTTATTCATTCATGTGGACTTAAGTAGTCATGTTGATTGCATATCCACTGAGTGCTGGCAAAGGGATATTCAAGGTAATATCAAGTAGCAGCAATCAGCATAAAAAACATGGTTGATCCCTCTGTCATAGGAATCGGTATAACACGAAAGTGAAACCTGTCCTTACGGAAGTAGGTGAATGTTTACTGTACATTGATATAAGAGAGCTTCCACAATGTCCGTTGGTGTTTGACAGTTATAGCACCGTTTAACGTGGATGCATCCACGTTGACGCTTGGTGGTACATCTGTATCCCGACGACTAACGTCCATGATCAATGATTAAACAAACCCTTGTGGTCATAGGTGCTTGTGGTAGCTGTACGGTGAGAGTGGAATCATAGAAAACGATGTGACAGCTAGACGAGCGTCACTGATTGGACGCCAAACTTGGGCTAAGGTCGTCTACTCGCGGCATGTTAGAGTTATTGAACAACGCTGCCCGCGACCAGAGGGAAACGCAACGCGCGTCATGTCTTCCCCATTGGTCTGCTGCGATTTTTCACGGGGAACGCGGAGTTACGGCCACGTGAAGCACTCGCGCGTCCCAGAGCTATTTCTTGAATGGACGGATGCTATGAGCGAGGCCGATGCTAGGGGTAAGAACGCCACCTGGCAGTGTGTTAACGCGTCGACAAAATTGCACTTTTCCTATTCGAAACGCGCTGAATGGGACGAACGCGTAGAAACGACGCTTTGAAGGAACTAATCGAGCATTTCACGGTCATAATACAGTACTTCACTTTAGCAAGAGCACTGTGAGAGGACACTGGTAGACATAAAAGACTTCAAAACGGTAGCTAAGCGGGCTTGTTGGTACGTACACATAGTTATTCTAAAACAGCGCACACACGGGACAAGAAAGAACCACTGTGTAGTGTGGTTCTTTCTTGTCCCGTGTGTGCGCTGTTTTAGAATAACTATAAAAGACTTGTTTTTAAAGGCTACAGAGTATGTGACCGTGGCGCAATGGGTAGCGTGCCCGGCATCTGTTGTCGCTGACCAAGAGGTCCTAGGTTCGATTCCCGTTGACGGAACTTTTTTTTCTTTGTCTTCTGATCAGGCGTATTTTTTCGACGTCATTTCCGTGACGGAAGTACGTCACTCAAATCTTGGTGGACCCCGGCATAAAACACTTTCGTGTTAAAATTTGTCAGAACACACTCATTTCATAACTGGCAGAAGCAGGGTGGCACGTGGCTTACAGGCAGGTTTTAAGTACACCTTCGAAGGTTTAGCCAGGAAGGAGTGAAGAACCGAAAGGAAGAGTTAATTCTGCTATGTCATTAGCACAGTTTTAGATTAAAAAGGCAGAGTAACGAACCAAAACTCTCCACTGTGGTATGCCTCATGTGTTAAACATATCCGTTTTGTCACATCCAGCCCCAGGTTTACTTAAGTTATTTGGCAAAACTTGCAGTAAGTTTTGAGGATGGATGAATTATTTTTTCTTAAAGAACACTTTTCACAAACAATGATAAATAGCGCACACTAGCCATCATACATTGTTTTTTGCCTTCCTTTAAGACGTGCTAAAAAACATGAACTAGCTAACCTGCACTGTTGTTTTCTGTACCATATTTTCTTACATATTACAAGAACAACAGTGTACACTACCCCTTTGCACACTAAGTGCAAAACTCGGAAGGCAATACTCGGCAAGCAACATCTCCCTTTTTTCATTCTAATTTCTCTTTTTTTAAAAAGAGTTTGTGGCAAAAAGAAGTCGAGCCAGAGTTTTCAGTAAAACATTCAATCTGATGAATGCTGAAAGCCTAATGAACTTCATTTGATATCCTTTTCAGGAAGCAGCAAGAATTATTGGCCCACCTGGGTTTCTACAAGAAGGTCTACGATGGGAACACTTATCAGTGCTTACGGCTCACTTTTATTTAGGATATCATACATCTCCCTGCATTTGGGCAAGCCCCAGTGTTACTGTTTTGATTCCAATAAAAGACGACAAACAACATTTCTTTTATCACTTATCGAGTTATGACATTTGTCACGCATTAAAAAAAGTACTTGTGCATGCAAAACAGATTCCTGAAACACTGGCCTATCAATATCAATGCTCGTGTTCTACAAAACAAGTTAACAGATGATTTTTGGAAAACAATGCACAAAAGGAATGAACGGAAGGCAGTGAGACAGAGAGTGATGCACATTGATTGAAAATTGGTGGGTTGAACTTTTATTAATGGTTGTGTAATTCCATGGTGAACTCGAAAATCAAGTACAGGTGCACCAGGCAGCAGGAGATCATATGCCACCGACTTTTTTTCGGTTTTGAATATCTGCTACAGTTCTCGTATTCTAGCATGGGATTTGTAACGTTGAACCACGATCAAGCGAACCTGTGTGCTGCTGTGGCAATGTACCAGTTATATGATATTGACACAAGCCACCTTCAAACTATGCGCGCTGACCCATTCTTACGCCCTCCCGATCTTGGACGGCATATTTGGGAAACAGATCACATGTGCGCAAAGTAGCACGTGCCTACATGAGCCATGCGACAGCAGCTGCGCGCCACACGTGAGATACAAGAAAAACAAGAAAAGAAGAAGAGGTGTGGAATTAGAAGAGACTGTCGTCTGAAGCGACCAGATAGACTTTCTTTGAATTACTTGTTTCTTGGGCACAAGTTCGCCCCAACTACTTTGTTCCATTAAAGTGGGACCTTTAATTGTGTGTTACAAAGTGGTGGAGGTGCTGGGTAGTAATCGTGGTTCAATGTCGATGGACGCGAGGAGAGAATCTACATCTGTTACACCGGATGTCGTGGTGTCGGAAACATTTACCTCCGTAACCTGGACAAAATCATTCAGAGTGGCGATGACAGTTCCCTTTGCAATGTGCTGCACCTCGTTTCCAAAGTTGGTGAGCAAAACGTCGGTGCATCCACCGTGAAGCTGAACGAGGCCCCGTGCCATGCAGAGTCCTTTTTCAAATATCAGGCCGCGTTGCTGTCGGCAACTCCTTCGAAGTCACTGAACGCTCTGCTTGTTACTGTAACTGATATGCTTGATTTTGGCGGTACCACGACGTTGTCGTCCGCAATGCAGAGGTCATAGACGTTTTCTTCAGTGTCGAAGGTTGCGATAGCGTGCCTCGTTGAGAATGAGACACAGGATTCTCGCAAGTTGATCACAGCACCATTAGCCTGCAAGAAGTTCATACCAATAATCAGGTCCCTTGAGCATTCGGGCAGCACAATAAAACTTGCCGCGTACGTGAAACCCCGTATTCCTATTCTCGAGGTGCATATTCCCGTTGGGTCGATGAGGTGTCCTCTTGCTGTTCGAACTTGTGGTCCCTTCCAAGGTGTGAGCACTTTCCTGAGCGTTTTCGAAAGTTCACTACTTGTCACCGAATAATCTGCGCCTGTGTCCACCAGCGCGATGACTTCGTAGCCATCAACAAGCACACGTAAATCAGACGTCACATCGTTATCACAGCACCGTTTGCTGAGTCTGTCGTCGTCGGCTGGAGTCAGGGATGGAGGTTTTTTGTGCTTCAGCGTCGACAGCGGCCTTGCCTCCCCAGGTCGCTGACTTTAGTTTTTCCCGATGTGGGCTTGATGAGCGACGTCTTGGAGGGCTTGCTGATGGATGGGGACTGGGCGACCGATACCTCGAAGGCGTCGTTGACCGAGGTTGATGTTGAAAGCCACGTGAGCTTTGACGATTTGACAGATATTCTGCGATTTCAAAGGGACGCTCACCATTTCGCGGTCGAGGTGCGTCAACAGGGAAACCACGAAGTCCCGCCTGGCGATAATGGCACATTCGGTAGAGATGGCCAGCCTCTCCACAGTGGTAACAGAGAGGTATTCTATCGGAAGTGCGCCAAACAGTGGCGTAGCCAAGGGGGGGGGCTGGTTGGGGGGGGTTGAACCCCCCCCCGAAATTTTCAGTTTTGCTTGCGTATATATGCACGCACACATACAAACGCAAGCACGAACATACATTAAGTATGGTTGAACCCCCCCCGAAAAATTTCTGGCTACGCTACTGGCGCCAAATGTCACTCTTTCTGAGTATCCTCTCGGGTGGTGGCTACAGTGTGCTTGGAGACATCGGGTGCTGTATAGGAGTACTGGCTGCGACGTCCGCACGTCCAGGCGTTCCTCGCAGTAGGACATCGGCGTAAGACATACTCGGCTGACGCTGTAGTGGTGCTTCTGTATATGCGTTTGTCTGGAGCGCCTTCTGGGCGTGCGTTTCCTGGACCACCTGTCGAACCTCCTCGCGAATCACGTCGGCCAGCGATGAAATCATTGGAGCACTCTGGCCAAGCCGCTGTTTCTGTAGCTCTTCTCGTACTACATACCGTACGAGCTCCCGCAACATCTCCATGCTGTTTCCAAAGGCTGCTGGCAATGAGTCCAAAGAGGCGATGTTCATTTCTCTGTTGTACATTCTTGCTCGCTGTTGGAGCATTCTTTCCATTGCAGCCGCCTCGGAACAAAACTCAGCGACGGTGCGCGGCGGACTGCGAACCAGGCCGGCAAACAGTTCCTGTTTTACCCCTCGCATTAGGTGACGCAGCTTCTTGTCCTCGCTCATGTTGGGATCCGCTCGGCGGAATAGGCGAGACATGTCCTCCACATACATGGCCACGCTTTCGTTGTTGCGCTGGCTTCTGGCTTGGAGGGCAGCTTCGGCTCTCTCTCTGCGATCTGTACTCGGGTACTTCAATAATGCATGTTGCTGGGCGAGTCGGTCGTACATGATGAGACAAGGTGCTGCGCAATGGACACAGGGACAAGGAAGTGAACAAGGACGGGCGCAGACTCGCGACTGGATTCGGTCGTAAACACGTGCGACCGGCAAGGTCGTAAACAAGTGCGACCGGCAGTTCTCCCCTATATCCACAGGGTGGTACACAACCTGAAAAATGTTGCCAACCGCCATGGTGTGCCGGTGGTCTTTTCTGCCCCAGGCAAACTGGCTTCACTATGCCCCCGCATCGCCTCTGCAGATAGGAGCGGGAAAGTTTGCACTAGGAGCCACGTCACTCAATTCGTCGCGTGCTCGACGGGGGTAGTCTATGAAATCCCTCTGACATGCGGGAAAGTATACATCGGCCAAACGGGTCGGTGTATAAATGAAAGACTAAGGGAACACCAGCTTTCCATGAAGAACGGACAAGGTTCCAATTTGCCTCTTCACTGCAGCGCATGCCCTTCGGCTGCTTGTGGCAAACCGTGCCAGCCATTGCTGGCGTCAACGAAAATTCTGAGGCGAAGTCGGGACCAGTTGGCACGTGAGCTTGCCGAGGCTTTCTTCATCAGGAAAAAAAGAGACAGTTGCGTCAGTGATACCTCCATAAGATTGTACGATAGTGAAAGCAGGTTCCTCGCATGCGCATAGATGAATTTGCAGTTTGTTTCGTATAAATATGCGTTTGCTTTTCAATAAAATCCAGTCGCGAGTCTGCGCCCGTCCTTGTTCACTTCCTTGTCCCTGTGTCCATTGCGCAGCACCTTGTCTCATCATGTACTCGGGTAGGTTGCGAGCAGCTCCCGTCGGAAGTCATCCCATGACAGCATGGCAGACTCGTGGTTTTCAAACCACGTTCGTGCGCTATCCTCCAAGGCGAAGTAAACACGTCTCAGTCTGCGATCTGCTTCGCATCCGTTAGCCTTCGCAACGCGCTCGAATTGTTCTAGCCAATCCTCCGCGTCTTCGTAGGCGTCACCGTGAAAAGGCTCCGGTGTCAATGGGGAATTGACTACGATGTTAGCTGGCGTTGTCAGCTGGAGTTGTCATGTCACCGGCGTTTTTGTTCACAGCCGTTGAAACTCTGAGAGAATCCGACAAACGCGAAAATTCGCATCGGTGTGGAGATCCGTTTCCGCTTCCTCGTCAAAATGAGCAAGAACTGGGTGGCTCTGAAGAGGATTCCATAGTTCATTGAACGCGTCTTCCTGCTCATTAAGCCAGACGAAAGGCGTGTCTTCTTTTGTGAGCCTCGTTAGCGGTTCAGCGATCCGTGAAAAATTTTCAACGAATCGTCTGTAATAGGCGCATAGTCCTAAAAAATCGCCTAACAGCCTTTTTGTCTGTAGGCTTAGGGAATTTTGCCACTGCCGCTGTCTTCTCCGGATCTGGGCGAACTCCCTCCGAGCTGATGACATGGCCAAGAAAAAGGAGCTCTCGAAATCCGAAATGACATTTCTGTGGTTTTATCGTCAAGTCTGCTGAATTCATGGCGGTGAGCACAGCCCGCAGTCGTTCAACATGTTGCTCGAAGGTAGTCGAGAAAATCACAACGTCGTCAAGATAAACGAGACAAGACTGGCATTTCAGACCGGAGGGCACTGTATCCATCATCCGTTGGAAGGTGGCGGGTGCTGAACAAAGGCCAAACGGGAGTACCTTGAATTCGTATAAACCATCCGGTGTCACGAATGCCGTCTTTTCGCGATCTCTTTCATCAACTTCTATCTGCCAATATCCACTTTTAAGATCAAGCGAGGAAAAAGTACTTCGCATCTCGTAGCCTATCCAGAGTGCGCTTATTCTGGCGTTCCGGTGCGCGCGCTGTTGAAGAGAGCGAACGAGCTGGCTGGCAGGTCAAAAAGGGCACGCGTGCGCAGTGCGCGCTCTCGAGCTTCGTAAGCAGCCGTCAGACAGCACCGCGGTGCTGTTCGCGACGCGCTCCCGTGGTCCGTAACATTTTGACCGCCACTGTACATTTTAGTGCATGCTAATTCAGCCCTTCGTGCCGGTTAGATGTGCCGTGACTTTCATTCTCGTAAGATTTCTCCAAGCACTCATCTTACATCACAGCTCATCTCATCACTGCTAAATAATTGCAATATTTTACCACAGAAAGGACAGCACATGCTCTTCAGGCGACTTGGGAGGCACGCCTCCGCAAACACTCCTTGACGGGTAGTATGGCGATTTCGCGAACTCGGCCACAAAGCAATCTGCAACCGACCGTGACAGTCGAAAGTTTCGGCGAAACTGGCGAGGTGAAAAAGAAAAAAAACAGGTCGCTTATTAATTACGCGTTTGAAACGGATGTAGCAACTCACCTCTTCGTCAGAATACGCAGCAACCGTCTTTTCCACATACGAATCTACCTTCGGTCCAGGGTTGCCGTTGGCTGGACTTGAAAAGTAGCCAGAACTCAAGCTAAAATAGCCAAAGTAGCCATGTCATTTAATTTTATGGCCAAATTTGTAGCCAAAAGGAACGGAAGTGGTATTATGAGATGGAGTTTCAATTATTGAACAATAAATAAAATTTGCCAGATCCCAAGTACCATGGGAATCGATGTTATGCGAAGCATGAGGGGACAAGGTGTCTGGGTTGTAATTTTATTATTGAGCGAAACGTTATGAAATGACATTAAAAAAAGCCGGCAGATCCCACGCACTGTGGGAATCGATGTAATGCGAAGCAGCTAGGAAGGAGCAAATCATGTTTTACATAATTTGCGTGTCATGTTTTACATGTCACGACCTGTCATTTGTGTTCGTCATACAGTCACGTCGCGATATACCAATTTTGGTGTATGTCAAGCTAGCGAACTGGACGCAAGCGCACCATGAGCGTGGCATGTAAATGGCATTGTAGATGACATGCATGCCAAGATTTTCACGGTACCACCTGCCACTTATGCTCGTTATACAGTCATGTCACTCAATACCAAATTTGGTGTATATCAGGCTAACGAAACGGCCGCGAGCGCGCCATGAGCGTGGAATGCAAATCATGTCGCTCATGAAGTCATGATTTCCATATTACCACTTGTCATTTATGTTCGTCATACAGTCATGTCACTCAATACCAAATTTGGTGTACGTCAAGCTAACGAAACTGCCGCGAGTGCGCCATGAGAGTGGCATGCAAGTCATGTCGCACATGACAAGTTATGATTTCCATATTACCACTTTTCATTTATGTTCGTCATACAGTCATGTCACTCAATACCAAATTTGGTGTATATCAAGCTAACGAAATGGCCGCGAGCGCGCCATGAGCGTGGAATGCAAGTCATGTCGCTCATGACATATCATGATTTCCATATTATGGCTAGTCATTTATGTTCGTCATACAGTCATGTCACTCAATACCAAATTTGGTGTATATCAAGCTAACGAAACGGCCGCGAGCACGCCATGAGCGTGGCATGCAAGTCATGTCGCACATGACAAGTCATGATTTCCATATTACCACTTGTCATTTATGTTCGTCTACAGTCATGCCCCTCAATACCAAATTTGGTGTATATCAAGCTAACGAAACGGCCGTGAGCGCGCTATGAGCGTGGAATGCAAGTCATGTCGCTCATGACGTGTCATGATTTCCATATTACCACCTGCCACTTATGCTCGTTATACAGTCATGTCACTCAATACCAAATTTGGTGTATATCAGGCTAACGAAACGGCCGCGAGCGCGCCATGAGCGTGGAATGCAAATCATGTCGCTCATGAAGTCATGATTTCCATATTACCACTTGTCATTTATGTTCGTCATACAGTCATGTCACTCAATACCAAATTTGGTGTATATCAAGCTAACGAAACGGCCGCGAGCACGCCATGAGCGTGGAATGCAAGTCATGTCGCACATGATAAGTCACGATTTACATATTACGACTTGTCATTTATGTTCATCATAGAGTCATGTCACTCAATACCAAATTTGGTGTATATCAAGCCAACGAAACGGCCGCGAGCGTGCCATGAGCGTGGAATGCAAGTCATGTCGCTCATGACATATCATGATTTCCATATTATGGCTAGTCATTTATGTTCGTCATACAGTCATGTCACTCAATACCAAATTTGGTGTATATCAAGCTAAAGAAACGGCCGCGAGCACGCCATGAGCGTGGCATGCAAGTCATGTCGCACATGACAAGTCATGATTTCCATATTACCACTTGTCATTTATGTTCGTCTACAGTCATGCCCCTCAATACCAAATTTGGTGTATATCAAGCTAACGAAACGGCCGTGAGCGCGCTATGAGCGTGGAATGCAAGTCATGTCGCTCATGACATGTCATGATTTCCATATTACCACTTGTCATTTATGTTCGTCATACAGTCATGTCACTCAATACCAAATTTTGTGTATGTCAAGCTAACGAAACTGCCGTGAGCGCGCTATGAGCGTGGAATGCAAGTCGTGTCGCTCATGAAGTCATGATTTTCATATTACCACTTGTCATTTATGTTCGTCATACAGTCATGTCACTCAATCCCAAATTTGGTGTATGTCAAGCTAACGAAACGGCCACGAGCGCGCCATGAGCGTGGCATGTAAATCATACTTTTCATGACCAGTTAGTCATGATTTTCATGATATGACCAGCCATTTATGTTCGTCATACAGTCATGTTATGCCATACCAAATTTGGTATAAATCCCATTGACGATACGGCCAGGAGAGCGCAAAGTCGTAGGCGGCTAGATAGATAGATAGATAGATAGATAGATAGACAGATAGATAGATAGATAGATAGATAGATAGATAGATAGATAGATAGATAGATAGATAGATAGATACGCTCAAAGTCGCCGAAGTTCGCTAAGAAATGCTTCGCATTTAAATATGTACAAGTGTTGTACGCACAGACATATGTTGAACAGTCGCATATGTTTCATATAACGAGTTGTTTACAGTTGCGTAACGACGCCAACAGAAACATGGGTATTACCTACACCAGAAGCGGTAATCTGATATGTAGCACTTGTGCTTGCGGGTATGGTAGCCCAGGATAGTTCTTCGTGGACCAACTACAGTGGATGGCGCTTAAGTATACAGTTGACGTTAACCCAACATGACGCCTGCCTCATAAGAGTACATATGTGATGTCTACAAAATTAGAGAAGCAGAACCACAACTCCCGTTTCACCAATATTACGCCTGCATAGGGTCCTTTTCTAAAGCAGTTCCGAGACCTGGTGTGGCTCTTTGGTAGAATACTTGATTGCCACGCAGATTGCTTGGGTTCGAGTCCTGCTGGGACCCTGATATTTATTATTTGTATTCGCCGGGTCAACGCTGCCGACGTCAGTTTTTCTTAACGCTCTCGCTTTTAAATTACTAATGTCTGTCCTCGCCGTTTCAGGGCAGACATAAATTGTCAAACACCTGTGGCGCATACCCGCATACCGCGGCCCGTAGTATACGGGTATGTGCCACACGTGTCTGCAGGAAAGGGTTTGACGACGTATACGACAGGATTTTCACGTTATTCATGCCATGACCAGCCAGACATATTTGTGTTTACCTCTTACCCTCCCATACAAATTTTGGTTTACCCCAAGTTAAGGAGGCGATCACGAGAGCACCTAGACGTAGGCGGCTAGATAGATAGATAGATAGATAGATAGATACGTAGATAGAAACGCAAAAGTGCTTACGGTACGCCAAGAAATGCTTCGAATTTAATACCATTTTGAATAAGGAATACGATAGAAGTAAGAGTAGTTTTTCCTTTTGCTTGAGTCTTCAATTGCTAAGTCACAGATCGTACAGATATATGAATAAATTATAATTAACAAAGTGTGCTATGCTTATACTTTAGGTACAATAGATGGTGTTCTTGCCAGATACAGAGTAGTTTTGGAAGATTGCAGCCAACCAGTAAGCGCGAACATTAAATGTTAAGCTATTTTTGCTTGCTTAAAATCTTGAAATATACTTGTGGGCTAGTTGGCTGATCATCACGGCGTATGGCAGCGCACACCGCGTAAGAAGACGAACACGAAAACAAAAGGACAACACAAGTGCTGAGGCCTTGAAGCCGCAGATCGTATTTGATTAGTAGAGCTTACATAATACCCGTCAAGCTTCACATAGTGAAAGCTGGTCAAGATGTACAGTCCAGCTACATTTTGTTGCGGATCTTTGTTTTTGTCACCAGAACAACCGCTGCGGGTCAGAAGGGGGGAATTTGCGCGTAGCACCAGCATAGACGGCGGGCAGCGTGAGCAGTTACGCGTTTGCCAGCATACACATAGCTTCACCACTTCATATTTGCAGGCACGAGTGTCGGTAGCATTCTGCCTTGGAAAGAAGGGGGAGGGGGGAAGGTATGCAAACCCGTGTTGCATCGCGGCTGGGGGAGGGCGAAAGCACTGGTGAAGCTTAGGTCGGCGTAAGTGCTGGTTTGGCTTGAAGGGGGCAAGTGCCCCTTCTGCTCGCCCCTGCCGACGCCCATGTATGAAGGCACGCTGCACGTTGCGTTAGTGTGCATCGATGGGCACCAACCCAACGGGGGTGGGGAAGACGCGTGCGCGCATCAGCTGACACGATAGGGCTGCTTAGAAACAGTGTACCTAATCTGCAAATGCTATAAAATATGGCTGTTTAATGCGCCAAAATAAAAGTTAGAAATAGCCAAAAGTAGCCATGGCGCCAACCTGGATTTTTTTGTCGCCAGGCGGGGTCGTAAAGTAGCCAATTTGGCGCAATGTAGCCACCAATGGCAACCCTGCTTCGGTCGCTTCTCCGGCGGGTTAAACAGCTGCTCGAACATAACCTCATACAACGATAGGTCGTCGTCGCTGTCGCTGTTCGAAGAGGAGCTTGTGCTTGAATCGTTGCTTGAGGCGTTGCTGTCTTCATCCAAAAGCAGCAACAATTCCTCGTTCAGCCTGCGGCGCTTAGCTGCTGCTGTCAGCACTGCGTGAACATCACTGCTACCTTCCGCCATTTTGTCATCGCCTACCCAGGGATCAGACCAGAAGTGATGTGAGAAAGGTCATGTGACTACCTCCGCGTTCTCATTACTCCGCCGCTGGCGGCGCAGCACCAAGAACTGCTCTCTGCTGCCCTCGGCACCGAAGAAGTGCTCCTATTCGGCCAATGAAACACAACGCCCCTGCTCCCGTACGACCACTGGAAGTCGCCGCAACTCGCGAAAGCACTTTGAGCGCAGTTAGAAGTGCTCCTGCTCGCCCAATAGAAAGCGCTGTTAGTCCATCCCTCCTTCCCACACCCCACAACGCATGCGCGTCCCCTCCCCCCTCTCTCTCCTCTCCTACGCTCACCCCCTTTCTCTCTAGCAATCGTCTACTCTACGGAGTGGTGCCCGCGTCCTTCACCCCCCCCAACGCAAGCGCGTCCCCTCCACCTCTCCTCTCCTACGATCACCCCCTTTCTCTCCTCTAGGAATCCTCTACTCTACGGAGCGGCACCCGCGTCCCACATCTCAACAACGCATGCGCGTCCTCTCCTCCTCTCTCTCCTCTCCTACGCTCACCCCCTTTCTCTCCTCGAGGAATCCTCTACTCTACGGAGCGGCTCCCGCGTCCCACACCCCCACAGCGCACGTGCGTCCCCTCTCCCACGGTCTCCCCGTTCTCTCCTCTAGGTATCCTCTACGGAGTGGTGCGATAGCTGCATACTTTGCTGAGGGCCCCACGGAGTTCCGCGGTATGAAAATTCTCTCTCCTGTGCAGCGCCGCGATGAGCGCCCGGGCCGCTGCCGCGAAACGGGAGCGGCGACGTTTCTCCCGCTCAAGCTAACCATCTCCCCGCTGCTTCGCATGCACACATGGTTCCCTTTATCGGGAGATGGGGAAGCTTTTTTTCTTGCTCCAATGCAACGATCTGTGGTTCCGAGGACGAGCGGGGGGGCGTCGCGTGGCCGTGGCGAATTCGTGGGATGAGACGCGGGTGTAGACACCGCTGGTACGAGGGGTGGAAAGGCAGCGACCAAGTTGAGAGGTGGACGTGGTGGGGGGACCACGTGCAGCTTGCTGGGATGAGCGCGCGGCCTCTGGGGGGTGCACCTGGTGTAGAGGGGAGGGGGTCAGGTACCAGGGCTTTCGGACTTTGACCACGCTGCACATAGCGGTGTTTGCAGTTGGATCTGTGCGTGGAGTGATGCCCGTTGCAGGCGATGCAGCGGGGGGTGCAAATGGGTGGCGATCTTTCGGCAGATGGGGGGTGAGCGGTGCCGCAGCGATGGCTCCGCTCCTGCCGCGGCCTGGGGCACCTGTCGGTCCGCTGGCCGGTCGAGCGGCAATTGAAGCAGGCTTTCACCTTGTTGCGGAACGGAAGGAGGTGAAGCTCGACGCCGTGGTAGAAGATCCACGCGGTAGCTTAGTTTGGATGAGGGTGACCAATATGTGAGGGGACGGTCCATGCGGCGACCACCCACAACGGTGAGGGTAGAATTGCTTGCCTGGAGACGTCGTCAAGGATGGTTTGGTCCGTGAAGTCGTCAAAGGCGTAATAGTATGCCCCTCGTGGCATCGTCGGGGGTGGGGCGTACAGGTGGATGGTTAAGTTGTTGCCGGAGACCGTGACGCAGTTTATACGGAGGTAGGCTTGAGCGCGAGCCGAGTCCGCGACGTTCAGCTTAAACATGTTATGGACAGGGTGGATCCACACGTGTCGCGAAATGCAGGCGGGAGGTCTTGGAGGCACGCTGCTTGCAGCAAGGTGTACAAGTACCAAGGCTGGAGCTTGGTAAGTTATACGGGGCTTTTTCGGCGGCCGGCGACGTGAATAGTGTTGGTCGGGAGACGAGGAAGTGGAGCGTCGCGGTGGGGCTTTGGAGGCGAGGCACTTGCCTGCTTCGATGGCGGCGATGCTGACGGCTGGGAAGTCTGCGAGGCCGTAGGCTGAGCTGTGGCAGCCGCGGCGGCACGGCGCAAGGCTGCTCGGCGCTGCTCTTGGGTGCGGAGGCTTGGCCACTGCCAGGATTCGTCTGAGAGTTGCTCCGGGGTCACTTCCTGTCGTTCGACAGTGAACTCCATAGCAGTGGACAGCTAGGTGATGGGCGACGAGGCAGCGGCAGGCGGCCGGGTGGTCACCCCTTCGGTGAGCTAGCATGCAGGCGGCCGCACTCGAGCTAAGCCTCACAGGCCGAGATCAGTATACGGCGGGGTCGAAGGCGTTCGAAAGCTCTCCCAGGCCACCTCGGTCGAGTTTCGCGATAAAGTGGGTGTCGAAATAATCCAGACAATGTGCTTAAGCCACCCGGAAAAAAAATATCCGGATGGGGTTAAAAGGAGCAGCACGGTGGCCGAAAATTAGCAGAGCCGTAGTGAGGTGCGACTACCCTCGATAGGATACACCCCTTTTTTTCTGTATTGCCGACAGATGGTGAAAACAAAGGATTACGCTCAGCCTACCCTTCGAGTTTCATTTTAAGGCGAACTCGCAAAAATGCAGGCGATTCTCACTACCAACCGATCACACCTCATTGCTGATTTCCTAGTAAAACGAGGAAATCTTCACTTGATTTCTTGGTACCCACTCGTGAAACGCCTTCCTTTTTAAGACCTTCTTAGTCAGCTTGAGCAGTTTACAGCGCTGAGGCATTGTTTCAAAATAAAGAAAAGAAATGCTGGTCCACCAACAGCGAACGAGTGGTCACGCGCTTCACCGCGCGCGCTCGATGCGCCATCCAGCACCTCCTAGTGGAGATCAGTGGTACTCACTATACGTCATGATGATGACGATGACGCTGATGACGATGAAGAATAAGCCGGTTCTAAACCACACATTCTCTTTCTGCCATGGATGAAAACGAACGTGAACATGCTCTCGCCCGGGAAAGGAAACGCCGACGCCGACAACAACCTACCTCGGGGGCGAGAGCTCGCGAAGCAGCGGCCAAACGGCAACGCCGACAACAAGCTGCTACCCCGTAGTTGAGGGCGCGGGAAACGGCGGCTCAACGGCAAATACACATTGTATATTCTGTACACACACATGTACATGTGCGAGTGGGCAATTTTCACGGGTGATTTTCGGTAAGAGGTCGATTCCACGAAAGATCAAAAAACGTGATATACTTGATGTCCCCGATTTTCCTGGTAATTTTGTATATTATGCCCGCATCATCAAATAGCGCGAAATCACAATTTGTTTTCAAATAAAAAAAATTTTGAACCAAGGAAAAATCGACAAGCGTCGCCGGGTGGCGATGGCCATTTTACAAAGAGTGCGTTTTCGTAAATTCGCGATCATGCTAACAGCCACACAACCTCTATATTATTACGGGGCTAACTTGTGCCCGAAAAGTAAGCGAAAGGTGCTTGCAGCGTTATTCGCAAGAGACCAAAAAATCACAGCGTATCCACGAGGTGAATGATGGTGAGGTGGTCGAAGCTTGAGAGGTTATAGTTGATGTCGTTAACCCTCCGAGAAGTTCGCCCGATAAAATCATCATGCAAACACGTGAGGTACGGTGAAGAAAACTTTTATTGAGATTTCAAGTTACCTTTATATATTACTCACTTGTGGTTGGAGAAGTGCACAGCTAGCGGCGCCAACGTGCACTCCGAGCAGCGAGAGCAGCGGACCCCGAAAGGCGAGCCCGAGAAGCGGCGGCCCTCCGCGCCCGCTGCTTCGCTTAGTCCATGCCCCACCAACGATTCGACACGTACGGCGACGATCCAGGAGACTGAGAGAGGCACTCGATCGCCGCGCACTCAGGCAAAGCGCGCGCAGCGACCAATCCGGAGAGTAGTGGCAGAGTAACGCCATCTAGGAAATGAGACGAGAAATGGTCATCTCTTATCATGGCCTCCGAGATGGCAGGCGATACTGGGGGTTACGCGTAACGCCTGACAAGGTTAGACTAAGAGGAGCTTCGCCCCTAAAAAAGAATCAATCCCCGAGAGTTCTCGAGCGACACGTCACTTCTTCTTGATTGCATCACGCGCTGAGAAGGCGCGCGCGCTGTCACGGCCTTTTCTTGTTGTACCATCGGGCTGTTGCGCTCTTGAAGGGCGCACTAAGCTGCGCGCGTAGTTGGAACATTGTGTCTGTCTTGCGTCATTATTCCTCCTCCAAGAACGCATCGTCCCGATGCGTACGGTGGCAATGTTGGTGACAAGGTCTGATGCGTGATCTTCGTTGGGGAGAGTGGTAGTCGTAGTGATTGGAGTTGTAAAGCACAATGTTCACTGCCAGTCATAGTACGGCTTCATCCTCAACACATGCACAGTTTCTGTGCGACGTCGGCATCTTGATGAGCTCACTTGTCCTTCCGGCGTAACCTCGTAGTTTAAGGGGCCCATTCGACGTAGGACTCGGTAGGGGTCGAAATAGCGACGCAGAAGCTTTTCGGAGAGGCCAGGCGTCCGTACGGGAGTCCATATCCATACTCTGTCGCCTGGTGCATAATCGACTTCTCTTCTCCGGAGGTTGTACCGGTTGGCATCAATGCGTTGTTGTTTAATGCGATGTCGGGCCAACTGCCGTGCTTCTTCGGCTCTCTGGGTGAACTCGCTGATGTCAGGCTTGTCCTCTTCATTGACACTTACAGGCAGCATTGCATCTAAGGGCGTGGTAACTGTTCGACCATACACAAGCTGAAATGGCGTCACCTTAGTAGTCTCCTGCAATGCAGTATTATAAGCGAATGAGGCATACGGCAGTATCTTCTCCCACGTACGGTGCTCTAAGTCGACGTAAATGGACAACATATCGGTAAGCGTTCT
>JALIZH010019606.1:0-44222 GCA_030522465.1 Rhipicephalus appendiculatus | reverse complement strand
GGAATGGTCGTGCGTATGTCACAGTAGTACATGAAACTGCGAGAATTATTCCAGGGTACATGTGTAATTTGTGCAATCTGTTTCTTGAATAGAAGAATGAAAGTTAATAGAAATATTAAAACATACAAACGGAATGTGTGCGCGTCTTTCTTTACTTTTTTTCTTCGAATTGAGAGCGATGCGAGAATTAGCTGCCTATATTTCTTTTGTGTTCGTGTCTCGCCGTTCCCGCGTCGTGCCGGTGCCAGCCCTGACAACGCTTAGCATGTTTTTGGTGCAACGTCCCTTACAGCAGTTCCCGCGGTGTGACGCGCTGTGTCGTGATAAGGATGCAGGATCCATGCCAGCCTATCCAAACGCATAGACGGATCCATCCCACGGAATCAGGCAGTAGACTATAGAGCGAACGCTGAAACGATACAACACCGCTTGTGCGCACGACCTGGCTTGGGCATGTCATGTGCACATAGTGTAATCTTGCGTGCGCATGGCGTGTTGATGCGTCAACGTCGTGTGATCTTCCGGCTCCGAGTTTCTCTGATACCGAAGAGGGCAGGGAAGGAATTTGCCTTGCGAGTGGCAAAGGTTTCAAGCTCACCTGCCGGCATCATGCTTTCGCGGCTCGTAATGAACCAATTAAAAAGTTCTTGTGGTACAAAGCTCTTTTATTGGGCACGCAAACACTCCCAGTATCTGACTAAAATTTCTCATGTGACCTGTTGAAACGCTCTTGAAGAGTAAATTACAAACGAAACAAAAGCCATGTGCACATCTCATTTTTTTAACCTACTTTCTACTTTCCCCCTGACGGCACTCCGTGGTTTCGCATTCGTTCTCCATATTCCTGCTGCTGCGCGCAGGCACCTCCTGTTTTTCTGCCCCCCCCCCCCCTTCACCACACCCAAGTCTTGAAGGAGATGTTTCAATTCCACGGGAACACTGAACTGGAAAACTGGCGGTAAAAGCCGCCCGCCACGTCCCCGGCCATAGACGCCACTCTCTTCTTCTTCCCCTCTCCTCTTCCCGTCTTTATTTTCCTTTCCCCATTCCACTGTACACGCTGGGACGTGCTCCCATTTAGGGTTGCAGAAATAGCGTCTTTTCCTCTCCCCTGCTCCAACCGTTCGCTCCATGTCAGTGCGTTGCTGGAGTAAGGTGGCCGGCGCGTCCCATTTCCCTGCTGCAACCGGTTGCTTCCCGGATGTTTGTTGAGCTAGGGAACTAGGTTTTTGCACCCCATAAAGTTCCGAAACGTCAATTTTGCCCGGTAGCATGAATTACTGCCTCAAACTGTACTCAAAAGCAAAATTTGAGGCTAAATAGCGTTCATAAAGGCACCAATTTTGGAAATAGGCATTTATGGGCACTTATAGACATTTAGGCACAAACCCCAAAAATAGGCATTCATAGGCACTATAAAAACACTAAAAAAAGCCCTCCTTAACCCCCTAATTCATGCTCATATATGAAAGTGGCGCGATAGGAACGCAAGGAAAAAAATAGGCATTTGCCTAAAATCCGGTCTCTAATGATCAGTCATTCATGTTCGTCATACAGTCATGTTATGTGATACCAATTTTGGTACAAATCCCATTACCGATACGGCCAGGATAGTCCAAAGTCGTAGGCGGCTAGATAGATAGATAGATAGATAGATAGATAGATAGATAGATAGATAGATAGATAGATAGATAGATAGATAGATAGATAGATAGATAGATAGATAGATAGATAGATAGATAGATACGCTCAAAGTCGCCGAAGTTCGCTAAGAAATGCTTCTTATTTAATAACTTCGTCTGCTTGGAAATGCAGTGAAAATAACTTTCATGCCTCCCAAACGCAAGCGTCCTTTATATAGGCATCGCAATATCACATGTGTAAGGAGGAAGAAGAACAGTACGGGAGCCAACAGCTCGCGCCCGGAGCTTCTGGCGAAGGAGCTGGCCCTACGGCGTACTGTTGGTGGAATTTTTCGTGTTTTCTGCTGCACCGTCCACCGACACAGAACAACCTCATGTCGGCAAGGTAGTTGTTGCCACCGACACTGAAGTTCCGCCTCTTAGTGCCATCATGGTTCCTACCCACTGTACTGAATTTTCTAATGCTACCGTTGTGTTCACGCCATCTGAGGTTTTCAGTCGCCGCCACAGTACATCGCTGCCATTTGCCGTTCTATCGCCTCATCAGCATGCGACTGGAATATTTGTTTGCAACCCCAGTTTGTGCCCTGTCACATTGCACGGTAACGAGACGCTTGGCCACGTCCAGCCTGTCGACGAAAACGCTATCGTGCCCATTGATTCCCGCGAAACTGGCCCCAAACTTGAGTTGAATGCTGTGACTCCTCGTTTTACTTCGGATGACGTCTGCTTGGATCTATTCAATCGGTCCATCGACAGCGAGCTCCCCTCAGGATCAACGGGCAAAGCTTATAGCGCTTCTTTATGAGTTCAGACATTCATTCGACTTTCCGCAGAAGCCACTGAGCCAAACCGGCACTGTTGCTCACAGCATCGACACTGGAACCCACACTCCTTTGCGACAACGCCCCTACCGTGTATCAGCAACAGAACGTAATATCATTGCGGAGCAAGTGAAGGACATCCTTCAGCATGGTGTAATCACGTCTTCCTGAAGTCCCTGGTCTTCACCTGTAGTGCTCGTCAGGAAAAAAGATGGTTCAATCAGATTTTGTGTGGATTACCGACGTCTCAACAAAATTACGCGGAAAGATGTCTGCCCGCTTCCCCGCATCGATGACGCCATCGATTGCCTGCAAGGGGCTGAGTACTTTTCTTCATTGGACTTGCGTTCGGGATATTGGCAGGTGCCGATGGCAGAATGTGACCGTCCTAAAACAGCGTTCGTTACGCCTGATGGCCTATACGAATTCATAGTAATGCCATTCGGTCTGCGTAATGTGCCGGCAACGTTTGAACGAATGATGGACAGCATTTTACGCGGCCTAAAGTGGCAGATATGTTGATGTAACCTCGATGACGTTGTCGTGTTCTCTCCAGATTTTCCTACACACGTCGACCGTTTGCGCACGATTCTTCAGTCCCTTACCAAGGCAAACCTTCAGCTTTATCTGAAGAAGTGCCGCTTCGGTGCTCGCCAACTCACTATACTTGGCCATGTTGTCTCAAAGCATGGAATACTTCCAGACCCGGACAAACTTCGTGCGGTCACCGAGTTTCCAAAACCGACAACACTCAAAGAACTGCGGAGCTTCGTCGGCTTGTGCTCTTATTTTCGTCGGTTCGCCCGTAACTTTGCGTCGATAATAGCACCACTTACGAAACTACTTGCTGGCCCTGCTAACCTTCCTAATTGGACCCGAGCATCTGATGAGGCCTTCGATACATAGCGCTGCCTGCTTACGTCACCACCCATTCTGCGCCATTACGACCCCACAGCTCCGACCGAAGTGCACACTGACGCTAGTGGCGTCGGTCTTGGCGCAGTACTCGCGCAACGTAAGCCCAGCATTCCAGAATACGTCGTCGCATATGCAAGCCGCGCACTCACAAAAGCGGAAACCAACTACTCGGTCACCGAGAAAGAGTGCCTCGCAGTTGTCTGGGCGTTAAGCAAGTTTCGTCCTTACTTGTACGGACAGACTTTCGACGTCGTGACCGACCATCACGCACTCTGTTGGGTAGCGTCTCTGAAGGATCCTTCCGGTCGCCTTGCATGTTGGGCTCTTCGTCTACAAGAATTTGACATTCGCGTCGCCTACCGATCTGGACGAAAACATTCTGACGTGGACGCGCTCTCTCGTTCACCAGTGCAATCCAGTGAATATCCGCACTCAGAAACTGACGTTCCCATCGCTGCCATTTCCATCACGAGCATGTCATCTGAGCAACGTAAAGACCCATGGATTGCCTCTCCTTAACGTCCTTTCCGACACTTCCACCTCTGCATATCCATGTGCTCTTCGTCGTCAAGCCGCCCACTTTACGATGCGAGACGCGCTGTTATACCGAAGAAACCACCATGTGGACGGTCGTAAAAGGCTCTTTGGTTATACCAAACCACATGTGATCTGACGTATGTTCGTATTTTCACGCAGAACATCAACATGCTCACACTGGCGCATTGAAAACGTACGAACGCCTCCGCCGGTGTTACTACTGGCGTGGCATGTACACCTTCGTCCAAAAATATATCAGATCTTGTCCATTGTGCCAACAACGGAAGTCATTTGCCCATTCACCTGGATTACTGCAGCCTCTACCATGTCCGGCACGCTCTTTCGACCGTGTTGGCATCGATCGATATGGACCGCTTCCTTACACTGCAGCTGGCAATCGATGGGTAATTGTCGCAGTGGCCCATCTCACAAGATACGCTGAAACAGCTCCGCTACCTTCAGCTGGTGCTCGGGACGTAGCCAACTTCATCTTACGACGATTCGTCCTGCGTCACGGTCCACCACGCGAACTACTCAGCGATAGAGGGCGCGTGTTTTTATCTGAGGTTCTTCAAGAACTCCTTCGCGCATGCCGCACGGTTCACCGCACCTCTACAGCCTACCACCCGCAGACCAACGGTCTAACAGAGCGCTTCAACCGAACGCTGGGAGACATGCTGGCAATGTATGTCAATTCAGGCCAATCAAACTGGGATGTGGTGTTCCCATTTGTAACTTATGCATATAATACCGCGACGCAGTCAACAACAGGCTTTTCGCCTTTCTTTCTCCTATATGGCCGTGAACCATGCGCCACTCTTGACACCATTGTGCCTTATCGTCCGGACGCTTCCGAATTCAGCCCTGTTTCTGAAATCGTGCAGCATGCCGAAGAGTGTCGTCAGTTGGCCCGCTCATTCACCTCCAACAAACAAGCCCTCCAAAAAGAACGCCATGACCGCGACCAGCAAGTCCAGACTTTCGCCGTGGGCTCGCTCGTCTTGCTCCGCCTACCCTTCCGCTCACCTGGCCTGTCGTCCAAGTTTGCCCCAAAGTATCACGGTCCTTACCGTGTCGTGGAACGTCGCTCTCATATAACATATGTGATTGAGCCAGTCAAGCCATCCACAGACAGGCGCCGTTTTGGTCGCGAGACAGTCCACGTCAGTCGCCTCAAGCCATATCATGACCCTTCCTTCTGTCGTCACCTTGATTCGCCAGGATGTTCCCCTTGTCGCCGGGGTGTTGTAAGGAGGAAGAAGAACAGTACGCCGTAGTGGGCCAGCTCCTTAGCCAGAAGCTCCGGGCGCGAGCTGTTGGCTCCCGTGCTGTGATTCTTGTGTCGGTTGTCGCCACCCGCTTTCAGCCACCACAGGCCTCTTGTTCAAGTGCTAATTGCGCCAATAAACCCCGGTTCACATGTTATATCCCAGGAATATTAATCCTCTCACTGACCTCGATATTGCGCTAGGATTAGATAGAACTATGGTAACACTGATTCATCGGTTAGGGCTAGGCACAGCGTACACACAACATTCCTTATACCGAAGTGGCAGAGCTGGAACTCCTGAATGCCAATGTGTGTGTAGATGAAAATGTATATCAGCTTCTTGTGGACCGCCCACATCCTGACACGCCGAGATGCCGTCTTAATTCGGAACTGATGGCATTAGACCACCGACCGTTCTGTATCAAGAAATTTCTGGGCCCATGGCTAACCAGATCTTTACACACACTCTATCTTTTACTCCCTTATTTCCTCTCCCCATGTGTAGGGTAGCAAACTGGATGTAGTCTAGTTAACCTCCCTACCTTTCCTATATTAATTGTCTCTCTCTACACACGTTCCCTCTAAAACCATAAACGCTTTCGACAAGACAGCGGGATTGCACGCAATTATTAAGGGATAAGGAATACACTTACATATGTCGTATACATATGTTCATATGTATATGTCGTACTTGTTATATGCACTGTCATAAGAAACGCATTATTTATGTCAGCGAAAGTCTATGATGTGTCGACTGTCAGTATGTTATCCCCAAAAGGAGAACATGTGTTGACTGCTATGCTTGTGCCGATTCGATTCAATGATGTCCAGTCCCATTATTAGAGACATTATTCATTCTCTCGGCATTTCGTAGAGTTTGTTTTACTTTGCGAGGGTGTTGTTTCATATGTGTTTGTGTGAGTGTGTTTTCACATATGTGTGATTGTGTCTTTTATTTTTCACGTACTGCTGTATGTATTTTGTGAGTTGTATGCTCAATATTCATTCAACGGCTATGGGGTACGCGGAGTCATATTTTTGAGTTGACATCTCATTACACATGACATCATTAAAACTAGCAGTTGTTCCGTGTAAGAATACAACTGATAAGCGAAGCTCCTTAGATATGGGGCGCGCGCGGCGTTTCATTGTACATGCAACGGACCAACCACTTGGCGGACGACAGGGTGAAACGATGGTTTCGCGCGTTCGCCAGTTTGAGGGTAGAGGGCAGAGTCGAAGAAAGAGGGAGACGAATTTGCCTCCGTTTCGCACGCCTTGGTATTCTCGCGCTTTGCGCATCGTGCAGACGCCATCCGCGTTCCAGCGCTCATAAAGCTCATTATCCTCCCGCGTGAGTGGAAGACGCCACAGCTGGCACCGTGCCACGTGCCAGGGAGCTTCAACAGCGACGGCGACGGCGGTGTGCCGGCCTAAGGAGCCTTGCTCCTAAAAAATGTCTTCACAAATGTAGTGGATTGTTTAATGTACAATGATGTATCAGAGCGTGCGCAGTGTCTATTGGTGTTTGGCGGCTATAGCACCGTTTAACGTGGATGAACCCACGTTGACCCCTAGTGGCACATCTCCACCTACCGCACATCATTATGATTTATTCATTGTGGTACCCACGATTGATAACATATACCTTTAGGGCGGCAAACTCACCCATGAGTCGACTAAGACAGACTAACTCAATGTCACATCGAGCCCAGAGTCTGAATGAGTGCGGGTGAGTAACATTAGGGTGATTTTAAGCCCCCCGTGAGTCCGATTGAGAAAAATGTTGGTGTGTCTGAGTCTGAGTACGTGCGGTTCAGGAAAATTATCGTGAGTCGCATTAAGAGTGAGCATTCAAGGCAAAATATATTACATGAGTGAGTCTGAGCGAGCTCCAGATTTTTTTGCTGAACAATCGTCCTATCTACTCAACTTCAGCATTACTATCAGCCTTATGTTATCTAGCGTTTATACTCACGTCTACACACATTTACATCAGCGTACTAGCATTCATGCGCCACCTCAATATTAATTAATCTGATGCGTGAGCCCTGACTTCCCCCACTTCCCCAAAAACTTTTCACGGGAAGTTCTTGCTAATATTTTTTCTCGTGACTGATCTTTCAATAAAAATGTCGTTACAGCATTGCAACCACTGATAAATTAAATTTTAAGGCATAATATCAAAATGCACCAAGAAAACCACCATACCTATAAGATATTGGACTTAAAGAACAATGACACTGGGGTCGGAAATGCTGATTATTCGCTAACGGACTCATGAGTTGACTCACTCAGCCTCACTGAAAGTCAGATTGAGCCGCGAGTCAGAGTCCGAGTGGGTCCGTGGGAGCACTATTTTTGCGACTTAGAGTCCGAGTGAATCATATTAAAAAACCGGCAGATCCCACGCACTGTGGGAATCGATGTAATGCGAAGCAGCCAAATCATGCTTTACAAAATTTCCATGTCATGTTTTACATGCTAGGACCTGTCATTTATGTTCGTCATACAGCCACGTCACGCAATACCAAATTTGGTGTATATCAAGCTAACGAAACGGCCTGCGAGCGCGCCATGAGCGTGGCATGCAAGTCATGTCGCACATGACAAGTCATGATTTACATATTACCACTGATGATTTATGTTCGTCATACAGTCACGTCACTCAATACCAATTTTGGTGTATATCAGGCTAACGAAACGGCCGCGAGCGCGCCATGAGCGTGGCATGCAAGTCATGTCGCACATGACAAGTCATGATTTTCATATTACCACTGGTCATTTTTGTTCGTCATACAATCACGTCACTCAATACCAAATTTGGTGTATATCAGGCTAACGAAACGGCCGCGAGCGCGCCATGAGCGTGGCCTGCAAGTCATGTCGCACATGACAAGTCATGATTTCCATATTACCACTGGTCATTTATGTTCATCATACAGTCACGTCACTGAATACCAATTTTGGTGTATATCAAGCTAACGAAACGGCCGCGAGCGCGCCATGAGCGTGGCACGCAAGTCATGTCGCACATGACAAGTCATGAATTCCTTGGCATCTTTGTCTGTTAGTTCTCGTTAATACCATATTACCACTGGTCATTTATGTTCATCATACAGTCACGTCACTCTATCCCAAATTTGGTGTATATCAAGCTAACCAAACGGCCGGCAGCGCGCCATGAGCGTGGCAGGTAAATCATGCTTTTCATGACAAGCTAGTCATGATTTTCATGATATGACCAGCCATTTATGTTCGCAATACGGTCGTGTTATGCCATACCAAATTTGGTATAAATCCCATTAACGATACGGCCAGGAGAGCACAAAGTCGTAGGCGGCTAGATAGCTAGATAGATAGATACGCTCAAAGTCGCCGAAGTTCGCTGAGAAATGCTTCGCATTTAAAACAAATTTGTAAGTCCGAGTCTAAATGACTTCAGTTGAGCAAAACATTAGTGAGTTTGAGTTCCAGTGAGCCCTAAGGGCAAAATATACATCGAGAGTGAGTCTAATTAATTCACACTTTTTTGCCTGAACCTGAACCATATACCTGAACCTCGCACAGCGTGAATAGCGGGGAAAGATTACTTCAAAATATGCATGACGTTCACCTTCGTCTTCAAGAGAAGAACACTATAGCGTAATCGGGCCCCATGCGCATCGCCTTCTCAACTGCAGGCCTCGCTTCTGTTCTCGGTGCATGCCCCACCATGCCATAAGAAAACGAACGACTGACGCTAACGATTGGTGGTTTGAAACTATCCTTGAATGCCTACTGAAAGCACAGTTGTTAAATGGCCACTATGCCATATTTCTATCTTTACAAATTATCGAGGAGCACACTACGGGTCCGCTAGACATCAAGATGTTAAATTGGGGGCTCGACACCGCGTGAAGGATGCCATGCTTACGGCCTTTGCTGTTTCAGGTCACTCTTACCTGGCCAATATGGTGCGCTCTGCTGGGCTCCTCTTGGTTTTCTTCGGTTGCCTTGCCTTGCTCCAGAGCCACTTCAGCGTGTTCGACGCCAATTCCGCGCGCAGTGAAGGATTTCGCCTGCCGGCGAAAGGGAAACGCCTCCTGGCCGACCAACTTCAACTGTGCTGCGCCCACCGGAGTATCCGACTTATCTCGGCTTACACCCGATTCCTGGCCTATGGACTGGAGACCGGTAACTCCGAGATTTCCAAACTTGGATGGAAATGACTTCGTCGTCTGGCAACAGTCCTCTTCCGTCACGATGTCTGGTCTGCGCAATGCTGTACATAAGCGTGAGTCTGCGACTCGCTGGTTTGGGCTCGACACCGCGGGAAGGATGCCATGCTTACGGCCTTTGCTGTTTCAGGTTGGTTACTTGAATAATACTTCTTTTTCTAAGAAGTAGCAACCGTTGCCTCCTTTGCGACGTCGCTCCCATCACAGCTTTGGAGTGCTTTGAAGCGGCTCTTGTCTTGTGCATATGTATGTGATGCTATGCGCGAACTTTTTTTAATGTTAGCCGGTGATGTCGAATCAAATCCGGGTCCAATGAATAAGTCGGAGGCTGACACATTCGCTCTTGCCCTTAGTGAAATACGCGATCTAAAGGAAAGTTACGAAGCTTTACTCTCTAAACATACTACCGCCGAGATCGAAATTAAACAGCTTAAGCGCAAAGTTGAAATGCTTGACAAAACGAACGCTGGTCGTCTTGCTGACGGGGCTGGTGCTGATGCTGACGCCCTTCGTGTCATGTCCGGCAAACTGAAAGAGGGAGACAACGAAATTAAAAGTTTAAGTTCTAAGGTGAATTCCCCTGGAAGAGAACAATGCTGCTCTGTATGTGGCCCCACCTCCTGGTTCAGTTGACGTCCTACGAGATGTCAGGAACCAGCTGTGGAAAATCACGAATAGGTAAAGATGCAGAATATAGATCGCGTCGGTTTAATCTTCTCTTTTTGGCCTTGAAGAAGACCCAAATGAGAACTGGGCAGCCTCTGAAGATAAGATAGCGAAGCTTGCTCCGACCACCTAGGCATTACCGTAACCAGCCCGCAATTAGAGCGTTTGCACAGGCTAGGCAGTTTTAACACCGATAAACGAAGGCCGATTATTGCCAAGTTCACATTTTTGAAAGATAAAGAGCTGACTTTGTCCAACGCGCGCAAGCTTAAAGGAACACATCTTTATAAACGCGAAGATTTCTCTATGAAAATGCGACAAGCTCACCGTAAGCTTTTCCTATACGCAAAGGCTCAAAACAAATCATTTAAGCTATCCATTGACAAGCTGCGCATTGACACCAACACCTACATTTTCGATCATTCTAGCAACATAGTTGTACTGTCCACGAGATAGGTCGAGGCTAAGACGCGCACGTGCAAGCGGAGTATATTGAAGTCGCTATCCATATATGTGTCTTTTACTAACATTCAAAGCCTACTGCCCAAGACGGATGAGTTGTATTCTTATTTAGATGATAGCGATGCAGACATTTCACGGGGACCTCGATTTATTCTGAAGTAACCAACCAAAAACTGTTTCCAGATAAAAACAACTATAAGATATATCGATGTGACCGTGTCGATAGAAGAGGAGGCAGCGTGTTTATAGCGGTGAAAAATACAATCGCATCATTTCACCTTGATACTAACCCTTCTATAGAGATAACTTGGGCTGTATGCATTACAACTTACGCTAAAATACTTATAGGATCATGTTATCGCCCACCGGATGCGCATTCTTCTTTTCCCGATGATCTACGTGATAACATAGAGCGAGCTACACAACTCTATTCAGCTGATATACCTTTCTGGCGATTTTAATTACCCGCTCATTGATTGGTTTACATTGTCTACCACATGTCGCATCTCATCAAATTTTCTAGAAGTAACTTTTGAGTACAACTTATCACAAGTTGTTCAGCAATGCACCCGTGGTATCAACACACTGGACCTCGTTTTTACTAATGCACCAGAAACCACTGGAGCGATTTCGTATATAGAAGGGTTTAGTGATCACAAGCTCCTCAGTTTCCAGATCAACCTACCTGTAACTTTTACAGGCTCAGTGGCTAAAACCATCCGAGATTATAACCGTGGCAATTATGATCGATTTAACACCGAATTAGAAGTTTTTTATCACGAGCATTCTCTGCCATCGTTTGCCTCACGGACCGTAAACGCCAACTGGATTCTTTTTCAACAAAAAAAATATTAGCGCTAGTCGACCAGTTTGTGCCACTAATCTCGATATCCAACAATAAGACTGACCCTTGGTTTACGAAGCAGCTTCGAACATTACGTAATAAAAATAAACGTTCGTATACTACCGCGAAACGTAACGATTCTGTGTCCAACTGGGAAAAATACAAGGTGTGCTTGCAAGAGTACTGTAAAGCCTTAGGCGAAGCAAAAGAAGAAATATTATTCCCAGGACTTGCCCTCACTTATGAAAAATAACACAAGAAAATTCTGGCAATTAATCTCTCCGAACAATAAGTCTTGTCATCGCGTCACATTACACGATGCTAAGGAAACTCCGCTTTCTGTTGAAGCTTCCGCGATTGCATTCAATGCGTATTTCTCCTCTGTTTTCACCCTGGAAGATTGTTCCAATGTGCCATTTGTCCCTGATCAGCCCATCCCTTTCATGTATCCCATCACCGTCACGGCAGAAGGTATCGCGAACCTTCTCACGAATCTTGAAGTCTCCACTTCCTCAGGCATTGATAACATTCAACTCTAAAATACTGAAGAACACCACTGATATTTCCAGTCGCTTTCTGTGTGTCCTCTTTAACCAGTCTTTGACATCCGGTGAGTTGCCTAAGGACTGGAAAATTGGCAAGGTAGTCCCCGTATTTAAGTCCGGCGAGAGGCACTCACCCCGTAATTACTGACCCATTTCACTGACATGCATAGCCTGTAAACTACTTGAACAAATTATAGCCTCTCATATCTATGATCACCTTAAATCGAATAACTTTTTTTCTCTAATCAGCATGGATTCAGGAACGGCGACTCGTGTGTCACTCAGATATTAGAATTCACGACTGACCTTCACTTTAATATGAACAGTAACGATCAAACCAATTGCATCTTTCTCGATTTCGCCAAGGCTTTCGGTAGTGTCCCTCATTGTCATTTAATCTCTAAATTGTGTTCCCTTTGTATTGATTCATTAACACTGTCTTGGTTACGCAACTTCTTGGCTTCCCGTCAGCAATTCACGGTGGTTAACGACACTTCATCTAACATTTGCGATGTCACGTCCGGTCTTCCCCAAGGCAGTGTGCTGGGTCCATTACTCTTTTTTATTATACATCAACGACTTGGCCGCTAACCTTTCATCCTCAGTTAGGTTGTTCGCGGACGATTGCGTCATCTATCGCAATATTCAATGTGTTGACGATCATTTAGCTCTCCAAAACGACATTAATCTAACCTTCAGGTGTTGCGAAACTTGGCAAATGTCCCTTAACGCCTCTAAATGCAAGTTAATATCGTTCACTCAAGAGTGTACTAACTCATCATTTCTCTTTACATTTATTAACATCGTTGTTTCAGCCAGGCCATCGAACATATATCTCGGCGTTCACCTTTCATCGGATTTATCCTGTACTACGCACATTGCAGCTATATCATCAAAAGCCTCCCAATCTCTCCGCTATCCGCGCAGAAACTTGCGCAACGCTCCTTCTAACGTACGTGGACTATCATATCTTACTTATGTTCGCCCGCAAATAGAGCATGCATCATCCACATGGTCACCACATCAAGATTAGCCTCTCCGTGTCTTTCAAGCCATCCAGAATAGGGCAGCTAGATTCACCTCTGGTAACTACGACTATCATTCAAGCATCACCCTAATAAACCAAGACATCTCATTTCTGTCACTAGAGCAACGGCGCGTCATTGCCCTTTTATGTTTGTTCCATAAGTACATTTACAGTAATAAACATCACTGTTTGCCGCTTCATCCTCCTCTGGGCACATCTCGGCGAATTCACAACGCACGTAGTTTCACGCGCATTCATGGTCACACGCTGGCATTTAACTCATCACCATTACCTCGAGCCATATTCCATTGGAACGGTCGTCCAGATCATTGTTTCAATCACTAATCGTGAAACGTTTCGCGATAACCTGATTTCGTTGTGTTTTAGTACTGTATAATTTTGTCGCACCTTGGTGTTTATAACATTTGTTTTGTCTCTTTTTTTTCCTTTCTGTTCTTTGATATTTTTGCTTCTTCTGTGCATTTTTTTGTTGCAATGTATATACTGTCGTACGACGATTTATTACGGGGCAACAACGCTTTAAACAGTCGAGGTAGCACAGGCGGAACACGAAGGTAGATCGCGCGCACAGCAACAACCACAGAAAACTCGTCGTCTTCCTCTTCCTCACTACAATGGCCCCCGGGAGTCGAGAGGAGCCATCCTGGCGACTAAGGCGCAGGTAGGATCAAAGGGTCATAATATGGCTTGAGTCGGCTAACATGCACCGTGTCACGACCGCGACGTCTCAGGTCGTGGGATGGCGTCACAGGTTCAACGACGTAGTTGACAGAGGATGTGCGGTCAATTATGCGGTAGGGGCCATCATAACGGGCAAGAAACTTTGTCGAAAGTCCAGGGCTGTGTGGTGGGACTGACAACCAAACGAGTGAACCAGTCGCAAAATGTTGTGTAGACACGTCACTGTCATGCCGCAGCTTTTCGCGACCTTGTGCAGCGGTCGTAAGCGTACGTGCAAGCTGCCTACAGTCTTCTGCGTATTTGGCCGCTTCAGACACCGTCGTGCACTCGGAGGTGTCGGGTCGGTACGGAAGCAATGTATCCATGGTGCAAGAGGGCTCTCGCCCGTATAGCAGAAAGAACGGCGAAAAGCCAGTGGTAGCTTGTATGGCAGTGTTGTAAGCGTATGTTACGAACGGCAAAACAGTGTCCCAGTTGCTGTGATCCGAGGCGATGTACATAGTCAACATGTCGCCGAGAGTGCGGTTGAACCTCTCCGTCAAGCCGTTCGTTTGAGGATGGTAGGCTGTAGACTTGCGGTGAACGATGTTGCATGCAGCAAGAAGGGCTTGTATTACTTCGGAAAGGAACACGCGCCCTCTGTCACTGAGCAGTTCCCGTGGTGCTCCATGCCGAAGAATGAAGTTCCGCAAAATGAAGAATGCGACTTCGCGCGCTGTAGCGGCCGGAAGTGCTGCGGTCTCAGCGTAGCGCGTCAGGTGATCCACTCCTACAACGACCCATCGGTTACCCGAGGAGCTGCAGGGAAGTGGGCCATATAGGTCGATGCCGACGCGATCAAAGGGACGAGCTGGACATGGCAATGGTTGTAATTCGGCCGAAGAACGCTGGTGAACTTTTCGTCGCTGGCATGCGGTGCAGGCGCGAACGTACTGGCGGACGAAGCGATACATTCCGGCCCAGTAGAAGCGTTGCCGTAGCCGAGTATACGTTTTCAGCACACCGGCATGACCGTTATGAGGAGCAGCATGAAAATATTCACATATTTCAGACCGCATCTGCCGGGGAATCACGAGTAGCCACTTGCGACCGTCCGGTAAATAGTTTCGCCGGTAAAGGACGCTATCGTGCACAGCAAAGTTAGCGGCTTGTCGACGAAGCGTGCGAGAAGAGGGTGTGGTGGTTGGATCGGCAAGGAAGTTCAGCATAGCTGACACGGAGGGATCCTTACGCTGCTCGACCGACATGTTGGCTACGTTGATGGGTGACAGAGATACCAAGGACATGGATGTCGAAGCCACATCGAAAGGTATCGGCGATCTGGAAAGCGCATCGGCGTCAGAGTGCTTCTTGCCTGATCTGTAGACAACGCGGATGTCGTGTTCTTGTAAGCGAAGCGCCCAACGCCCGAGGCGTCCTGACGGATCTTTTAACGAGGACAACCAGCAAAGGGCGTGGTGGTCGGTAACTACGTCGAAAGGACGACCATATAGGTATGGACGAAATTTCACTAGAGCCCAAATGATGGCTAAACATTCCTTTTCTGTGACGGAGTAGTTTCTTTCTGCCTTCGTTAAAGTGCGACTGGCATATGACACAACGTACTCGTCGTAGCCGTCTTTCCGTTGCGCTAGGATTGCACCAAGGCCGATGCCGCTGGCGTCCGTGTGTATCTCTGTAGGCGCTTGGGGGTCGTAATGACGGAGGATCGGTGGCGAAGTTAGTAGGCGCCGTAGTTGCTCGAAGGCTTCGTCACACGAGGTTGACCACGCGGAGGTGCCGTTGTTTGCGGTAAGCAAATTGGTCAGTGGCGCTATGATGCTTGCAAAATTGCGCACAAAACGTCGAAAATAAGAGCAGAGCCCTATGAAGCTACGGAGTGCTTTGAGCGTAGTGGGCTTTGGGAATTCGGCGACCGCTCGAAGCTTGGCAGGGTCAGGAAGGACACCATCCTTTGACACAACATGCCCTAGTATTGTTAACTTGCGGGCAGCAAAACGGCACTTTTTGATGTTCAGTTGGAGGCCGGCAGAGGAGAGGCAGGTCAGTATCTCACCCAAGCGACTGAGATGCGTTGGAAAATCGGCCGAAAACACGACGATATCATCAAGATAACACAGGCATGTTTTCCACTTGTAGTTACGAAGTATGGTATCCATCATGCGCTCGAAGGTAGCTGGCGCGTTGCACAGGCCGAAGGGCATGACGGTAAATTCGTACAAGCCGTCAGGCGTGACGAAAGCTGTCTTTTCGCAGTCATTTTCAGCCATGGGTACTTGCCAATAGCCGGAGCGAAGGTTCAGAGATGAGAAGTACTCCGCGCCCTGCAAGCAGTCGAGGGCATCATCTATCCGGGGCAGCGGATAGACATCCTTGCGAGTGATCTTATTGAGCCGACGATAATCCACACAGAAGCGGATTGACCCGTCCTTCTTGCGTACCAGCACCACAGGAGACGCCCAAGGGCTGTGGGAAGGGCGAATGACGCCACGCTGCAGCATATCGTCGACTTGCTCACTAATTACCCGTCGATCGGCAGCCGACACGCGGTATGGGCGCTGGCGTAGTGGAGGATGGGAACCAGTGTGGATGCTGTGAGTGATGCTCGACGTACGTCCCAAGGTTGGTTGGTCGCAATCAAACGATGACCGAAAATTCTGAAGCAGCTCGAGGACTTGCTGGCGGTATGGACTCGGCAGATCGGCGTCCAAGGCGGTTTCAAGAACGTCTGACGATGGCGATGACAATGATGGTGAAGTGCAGTGCTCAGAAGAAGTTAGAGCGTCGAGCTGATAGCAGGGTGTGTCGCCAGGCGTCTCCAGAATGTGAATTGGGTCGATGAGCTCAACACGACCTAGAGATTCTCCCGCACTAAGGTTACGGGGTGCTTAAACGGGTTGCAAACAAAAATAGCTGATAATCCGGATGCAGTGGCGAGAACGGCAAACGGGAGAGGAAGAGCCTTGCGACGTAGAAAAATAGGCGACGGCGTAAAAAGTACGGTGGCGTCTGGTGCGGCGGAGCAAGATACGGGCACAAGGACCGACATTTCGGGTGGTACTTCCGTGTCGGATACAACGGTGAGCTTTGCGGTTTTAGTTGGCGAAGGGTCTGGCAGTACGGATCCGGAGAATGGGAAAAGCGCCACTTCAGCTCGGGCACAGTCTATGATGGCACGATGTTGCGACAAGAAGTCCCAGCCGAGGATGATTTCATGGGAGCATGAAGACAGCACGAATAGTTCGACAACGTATACAGCGCCTTCGATAACGACTCTTGCGGTGCACGCAGCATGTGGTGCTACATGCTGCGTACTTGCAGTGCGCAGGAGCATGCCAGACAGCGGAGTCGTGACCTTATGCAGTTTTCTACAAAGTTTTTCGTCTATGACTGAAACTGCAGCCCCAGTATCAATGAGCGCTATTGCGGCAGTTCCTTCAACTATAACGTCCAGTAAATTGCGCGGCGACTGTGCAGGCCTTGTAAAAGTCGCGAAGCTTGCAGTTCGTGCCTGCGGAACTGCAGCTGCTAGTTTCCCTCGCTTGGTGACTGGCTGCGAGGCAAGGGCGAAAGCGAGCGACGGCGTGGAGACTGGGAGCGATGGTTAGCGGAAGAACGTCGAGGTGGCGGCGAAAAGTCTGGGTTCGAATGCATGGCATTACCGGCATCACCGTGCGAATAGCCGTAAGAACGTCGAGGTGGCGGCGAAAAGTCTGGGTTCGAATGCATGGCATTACCGGCATCACCATGCGAATAGCCGTATCCCGGTATTGCGACAGTTGGATGAGCAGAAGCCATGCGACGATTGCAGAAGCGTGCGACGTGGCCGGCAAAACCGCAAGCGAAGCATATGGGCCTGTTGTCGCGCGCACGCCATGGATTCTGAAAATGGCTTCGAGGTGGGACTTGGGGCGACGAGGGAGGTGGGGATGGTCGTGGATGCATCGCGGACGGAAATGCGAACGGTGGATGTGCAGGTCGCGCTGCAACTGCGGCATAGGTTAGAGGTGCAGCCACAGGCAGACATGGCTGGGTCAGAGGTAGCGATTCGGCAAGTTGCTCGCTGATAGCCCTCCTGATGGGAGCAGCCAGGGATGCGTCAGACTGTAGGGGTCGATCGCTTAGAGGCAGCATAGAGAGCTGGCGCGCCACCTCCTCCCTGATGAAATCTTTGATTTGGCTTGACAGCGAAGTATCGGACGACGGGTTGGAAGCTAGCGTGAGGCTCGAGAATGGTTCAGCAGCTTCGACAGCACTGCGCGCAAGGACCCTCTGTCGACGCAGTTCATCGAAACTCTGGCAAAGAGTGACGACGTCCGAAACAGAAGCAGGGTTCCGCGCCAGAAGCATTTGAAATGCCTCGTCCTCGATGCCTTTTAGGATATGCTTCACTTTCTCCTCCTCGCTCATGGAAGCATTGACGCGGGAACAGATGTTAACTACATCCTCGATGTAGCTCGTATACGTTTCACCGGGCTGTTGAGCACGCTGGCGTAGACGTTGTTCAGCGCGCAGTTTCCGTAAAGTCGGGCGGCCGAAGACTTCTGCGATCGCTTTCTTGAAATCGGACCAGGTGTGGATCTCACGCTCGTGGTTGTGAAACCAGAGCTTGGCGACGTCCGAAAGGTAGAAGATGACGACACGGAGTTTCGCCGGGTCATCCCAGTTGTTGGTCCCACTGACGCGCTCATAGGTAGAAAGCCAATCATCCACGTCAGCCTCACCGGTTCCGCTAAAGATAGGAGGGTCGCGGTACCGCTGAATGGCGCCGCTGGAGCTGGAAGCCGCGGCGGTGTCGGGGTGATTGCTGGCACTGTCAGTCATTGCAGCGGTTGAAGGAGCTGGCAACATTCGGCTGCGAAGTTCCAGGTTGAGGTCAGGGATTGCAGCAACCTCCACCAAATGTCGTACGACGATTTATTACGGGGAACGACGCTTTAAACAGTCGAGGTAGCACAGGCGGAACACGAAGGTAGATCGCGCGCACAGCAACAACCACAGAAAACTCGTCGTCTTCCTCTTCCTCACTACAATACTAATAGCCCCCTCACTCAATGCCTTTTAATGGGATTGTAAGGAATTTTGAATAAATAAATTAATTAAATTGTCATCATCATCATCATCCGCTTGACTGCGCCCACTGCAGGGAAAAGAATGGCGATGCGGGCTTGTTCGTTGGTCATACTTGTACGAGTTAAGCGCTCAAAAGGACACGGACAGAAGGAAGAGATGTACAGACACAGGCGCTACTAACAATAATGGTTTCTTTCTTCACATGTGCACTAGTATACCTGCTTTGCACACGACAGTCACATGAACATATCTTCAAAAAAGAAAACTAAAATCGCCATTGATACTATGGCGGTCATGCCTCGGAGAGACAGATAATCAGGATGCAAAGGCACTCAGAGACAGGCATTTAGCACACCATGCGCAGAATGTGCAATTCCTTCATACTCAGTGACAGTGAGGGTTTGTTCACGCGTGCGACGCCGAAAAGATCAATTTGTTCCGCTTCTGATTTCGGACCTTTTCCTGCTCACGACAACCGTTCCACAAAGATTTGGTTTGCATGCGCAACTTTGGCAGTGTTGCGCCAGAAAATCATCCGATGGCAAGTTTCCTACTTTTTTAACAGTGCTGGCTGAGCCGGACATTTAGGCAGGGGCTAGTCTGCCCTATGTAAACGCGGCCACAGGACAGACGAATTCGGTAAACGACGCATGTAACACAACGAACGAAATGTTCTTTTTTTATGCTTTATAGAGCATACCGTCCAAGCTTTGTTATCTGGATTATTTTTTTTTGCACAGATTGCCGAGTTTAAACAGGGCTTAAGAGACAACACGGGTGTTAACACTGGCGCCTATTTTTTTCAAGGTTGTGCGATACCTGATGAATGTATGGGACAACCGCCATGTTCCTATACTGGAGGGTGGGGCGATCAAGGGTGCCGGCCTCACAGTGCATGTTTCTAGATCGCCTCAGCAAACTCTCCGCCACTGAAACCACGCGAGGGGTATGGTATCCGGCTGAATGCAAACGAGAGGCTTGTTGCCTGAAGCTAACATCGATCATATGTGCACATGTCTTAGTAAGGGCTTTATTGAGGCACATTTAGCGCCCATAGTAGCACTAAATGTGTTGTCTTTTAAGCCCTGTTTAAACTCGGCAATCTGTGCAAAAAAACTAATCCGGGTAAGAAAGCACATAGCGCCTGTGTGTGTACATCTCTTCCCTCTTGTCCGTGTCCTTTTGAGCGCTCAACTCGTAAAAGCAGGGCAAAGGCCTCTGCCATGTTCCGCCAATCAACCTGGTCCTGTGCTTTCTGCTGCCACGTTATACCAGCAAACTTCTTACTCCCCTCTGCGCTCCTTATTTTCTGTCTCCTCCACACGCGTATGCTTTCTTTTTGGAATCCAGTTGGTTACCCTTAATGACCAGTGGTTACCCTGCCGATGTGCTACGTGCCCGGCCCATGTCCCTTTATTCTTCTTGATTTCAACTATGATATCATTAACCCCCTAACTCAACACGCTGGCCTTAATGGCAACAGGCGAGGCCACACCCTATAAAGCGGACGGAGGGATGACCACCACCGTAGCTCAGTGGTAGAATCGGACTCGTTATTCGAAGGTCGCAGGTTCGATCCCTACCGGTGACAAGTTATCCTTTCGTCCGCTTTTTCTTTCTTCACATTTACATAATAATTACTTATAATAACGACCCCTATACTTTCCTTGGTATCATTGTGTGTTAGTTCTCATTAATATAGTGTCTAAGAAACAAAACGAACCCTTAAGTATACGCTTATTACCTGCTCTCTTCCTGTGTCTTAAGGTTGCACCTATCATTTTCCTTTCCATCGCTCACTGCGTCGTCCTCAATTTCGGTTGAACCCTCTTTGTAAGTTTCCAGGTTTCTGCCCCGCAGGTAAGTACCAGTAAGATGCAGCGGTTATATACCTTCCTCTTGAGGGATAGTCGTAGACTGCAATTCATGATTGGAGAATGCTTGCCGAATGTGCTTCATCCCATCCTTATTCTTGTCGTCATTTCACTCTCATGGTTTGGCTCCGCGGTTACTACCTGTCTTAAGTATGCGTATTCCTTTACAACTTTCAGTGTCCTCTCACCTATCGCAAAGCGCTGTTCTCTGTCAGATTGTTCCACATTACTTTAGTTTTATGCATAATAACTTTCAGACGTACTCTTCTCCTTTCCGTATCCAGTTCAGTAATCATGAGCCGTAATTCGTCCCCTGTGTTACTCATTAATGGAATTCCATCAGTTGTGTGATAATGGCGACAAGTTTTTAAGCATATTTCCAGAAAATTACTTAAGTTTTCAGATATTTCAGAGTAAATATGTGCAGCCATATATGAATGCAATGTTGTCATTTTGTTGGCATGGCAGAATGCTTTTACAAATTGGGGTAAGCGTATCTACAATCAACATGACAGGTCTCTTTTGGACTTTTCTGCAGAAAACTGAACTGTATGATGATGTGTGACATGTTCTGATGTCAGAGGGTTCACTAACTCAATTAAAAAAGTACAACATGCCTACCTGCATGGTTGCATATTCCTTAAAAGTAACGCTAGCCTTATTGTACTAACTTAGTTGCCTTCGCATGTAGGCTGACACCAAGTTCCTTGTAGATCCCATTTCTTTGGATTGTGCTTACATACTGGCACTGTGAAGTGCACATGCCAGTGTGCAATATGATGAGATTTGCCACACTACTTTCGTGTTGCTTGACTGCTGTGAATTATATATAGTGCTTGGGCTGTACTGTATACGTTCTAGTATTTTGTATAGTTTGTAGGTTCTGTGCAAAAAGATGGAATTATACATATGGTTAAACTGACATGATAAATGCTCCTGTTTTGATTCCAATGAAATATTGCAAACACTGTGATTGTTATCATTTGAGGTATGAACTTCTGTATGCAATACAAATTGCTGAAACGCTGCTGGTTCAATGTAATTAATGGCTTGTGTTTATATTACCAAACAAGTAGAACAGACGATTTATTCTTCAGAATTATTGTGAAAGATAAACAGGCAACAGGCAGATAGGCAGAAAGTTATCATTGAGCTCTTGCGTGGATTCAGTGATCCTTCATCAATGGTAGCATAATTGAAGCTGCGTGTTGCAGAAATAAAACTAAGCATAATGTACAGGTGGACGACGCAGTGCTAAAATGACTATACTCTGTTTCACCACTACCGTTCAGCACTGCCAAAGCTACGGGGTGTAAACAAGCCACACGCTTGCGCAGGAAAACATATATCCAGATATAATTGCCTTGCATTTGGCAAGGTTGAGACATTTGCCCTCCTTTAGCATCTGCTTCTGCACATCAATAAGTAATTTGTTTATTCTTCATCGCATTTACGTCGTATTTCTTTAATTGTTGTATCAGTAACCGTAGGTAACTGTGGTTAAAAATCAACATGGCAGCGCCCATGCAGAGGCGACCACCCGCTTCGATCTGAACTTGCCCTCTACGCTCGCCCAAAGCGCTCACAGCAACAAATGAATGGTGTAATGAGCTATCGCTTTGCGTCATCTCACGATCAGGACAAAGCATCAGGTACGCTCTGTGGTTATTGGTGAGATAAGGTATTGCTCTAACCACGCCTGCTAAGCCTAATGCACCGATAATTTGATAGCCGTTCATAGAAATAGAGCAATGTTGTCACGAATACATTGCTGCCGAAGCTCCAAGACATAAATCTAAAGCAAATACAAGTGTCTGTTTGGAACTTACGGGTCACAGAACGCACGACGACGACGTGATAAACTCGAGGCGGAGAGCAGCCTCGATGCGTGCAGCCATGTTCTATTTTTTTCGGCGCTGCCGTCTGCTCGCTGAACGTGTGCGCGCAGACGGTAGGGGATGCTAGCAGACGACGCGGAGCGGATGAATACATGTGCAGGGGCTAATCACCCTTCCTATTGGCTAATGGGCCCTGCAGCCTCCACAGTGCTGAAGGGAACTTCTGAAACAGAGTATATGTCTTTCCAGTTTCGTGCCTACTTGCTTCAGATTTCTGAATGGTAAACAAGCCAACCTGTCTACTTCTCTGCATATAGTATACTAGCAATTCAAAAGAACCATAATTTCTTTAAGAACAGCTGTTTCGTTGAGGAAGACGGTAATACTACTGTTTTCTTAATTCGTGCCACGTCATCTGTGCAAGACGAGTGCCACGTGCAGATTGACGTTCACAAGGGCTGCTGCACCTGCGTTTGGCTCGCTACAGTGCACGCGCAATAAATTTACACTCTACACTACTTAGTGTAGGCGCGTTACAATGTCCTTGTAACACGGGTATCTGCAATAGGCGTGCACATGGAGGAGGGGGGGGGCAAGTCTGCCCCATACATTGACTTTTTTATTTATTTATTTATTGATACAGGTACCTCACGGGTTCCACGTGGGAACATTGAGTGAGGGGGGGGGGTACACTTTGTTTTGTTTTACGAAGAGCGATCAAGGCAAATACAAGTTGGAAAAAAGAAAGTAAAGATCATTCCTGTACGTGTGCAAAGTCTTGGTAGCACAAATTGAGACAACTAAACGAAATAACATTATACAATTTGAACGGTAATACATAAGCATACAATACAACTGATGAAATATTTTTGAATGAAAGTCACAAGGTAAATGGGGATAAAGCATTACACAATGTTAAGGGCGACCTATGCGGATTAAGAATGAGAAAACTAGCCGCAGTACACAAATATAAAAACTTCTAGGGCTCAAGAGGCAGTTTTTCAAGCAGCCTCCTAAAGGTCTTCGTCTCTTTGACGTTAGCTATATTCTCAGGAAGATTGTTCCACAGTAAAATGGCACGTGGTAATGCAGATAAATTAAAGGCGTTAGTGTGACCGTATAGGCGTTGAAAACTGAGGTTATGCTGCAAACGACGGGAATACCGATGAGGTTTGAGAAGTGGCAAAGAATAACGATGCTTGCTGTTGGTGATTCTGTGCAACAGACAGAGAAGAGAAATGTTTCTGCGGGAGGCGAGGGAGGAAAGAGAGAGCGACTGCTTGATTTTCGTTACGCTGGAATGCCTTTTGTAGTTACTGACGATGAAACGAGCAGCGCGGTTTTGAACCGATTCCAAGCTTCGGATTAGATAGGTTTGATCAGGTGACCATATAGAAGACGCATATTCGAGTTTAGGACGCACAAATGTTTGGTAAGCGAGCTTGCGTGTGGAAGGAGGGGCATCGCGAAGATTGCGTTTTAAGTAACCAAGCGTACGAGACGCGTCAGCTGTAATCTTCTTGATATGAGTAGATCAGGAAAGGTTCGATGTCAGATGGATGCCTAGATACTTATAAGATGAAGTTGGTCTAAGAGGGCTACCATCAAGGAAATATTGAAATGTAGAGAGTGACCGCTTCCGAGTGAAGGTCATTTGATTACACTTACCTACGTTTAATGTCATTAGCCAATGTGAGCACCATGTGGTTACAGTATTAAGATCTTGCTGCAAAGCTATATGGTCTGATGGTGAAGTGATTTTGCGGTAGATTATGCAGTCGTCCGCAAAAAGGCGAATGGATGACGTGATTTCTGAGGGAAGATCATTTATAAAAATTAAAAATAACAAAGGGCCGATTACACTCCCCTGTGGGACGCCAGATGTCACCTCCGAGAGAGAGGGGAAGACACGTTATTAATTGTAGTGCACTGTTTGCGAAAACACAGAAAGTTTCTAATCCAAGAGACTGTACGCGAATCTAAGTTTAAAGATGACACTTTGGCTATTAATCGGCAGTGCGCTACACGATCAAATGCCTTTGAAAAGTCGATAAATATGCTATCTGTTTGAAAATTTTCATCCATGTTGTTGAAGATCTCATATGTGAATTCAATAAGCTGTGTATTGCAGGAAAGTCCTTTGCGGAAGGCGTGCTGGTTTTTGAAAAAGTATTGGTTCAGCTCTAAGTGTGATGCAACATGTGAAGAAATAATGTGCTCAAGTAGCTTACATGGGATACTCGTTAGGGATATGGGACGATAATTACTGGGCAGGCATTTGTCCCCAGATTTGAAGACCGAGATGACCTTGGCAATTTTCCAGTCACATGGAACCTCGCCAGTTTGTAGTGATTGTTGAAAGATGTTACCGAGAATGATGCTAGACGAAGCAACAGTGTGCTTTAAGATTTTTTAGTTTATGCCGTCGACACCCGAGGATGTTGATGCCTTAAAATTTGTAATTAGGGATGAGATACCGGCAGGGTTAATGTCTATAGGATCCATAAAACGATATTCAAATGTAGGTGGTATAGGCATGTTAGTGTAGTTTTCTTTCGTAAAAACTGAAGTGAAGTAATTATTAAACACGGCAGGACAATTTTCAGGAGTGACCGCAACACCGCTATTCAAAATCGTGATGCGGGTGGTAGAGCGTGTGGGAGTGATTAATTTCCAGAATTTCTTGGGGTCGTTTTTTAAAAGTGACTGCAGGTCATGCGAAAAGAACTTGTGTTTTCGCTTGACCCACTGCATGACAGTAAACCTTTTCAGAAACAAGATGCTTAGCCCATGCTACCGAAGATTGCAATAACTTTGCCTTTCTGAAAAGACGCTTCTTCCTATTTTTTTTTTTTATTTCGAGAGTTTGCCCAATGGCATACATAGTTAAATATACAAATAGAGGCCGGTTTCCGCTATGTACATCAACAGTGCTCTATGGTGGGGCCCATAGAGCCACAAATCATAATCTGGTGGTCTCGTCGGATGGAGGCCCACTGTTGTCAGGTAGCGCCGTCGTATCTGGTTCAGGCCAGGGCATGTCCACAACAGGTGCTTGATTGTAGCCGCGGACGCTTCAGTGGCACAGAATGGGCAAGTATCCCCAAATGGTCCATGCAGATGTTGTGGCCAGGCATATGTGACCGACGGAGTAAGTGCTATTTCGAAGGGTGTGAAGTGTACGAGTATACCAGGGTTTAGATATGTTTACGCGAAAAGTCACGCGAGGGATATATTGATGCACCAGGCTCAACAATTTCTCTTTATAAAGGCACCAATTTTCATTGACTGAGCGTTTGAAGAAGGAGGCCATAAATGAGTGTGAGAAGTCTTCTAATCTCTGATTTATGGATTGATAATGACCTCTTTTGTAATCAAGTATGAGCTTTGGAGAAACATGACGCTTGGATGCAGGTAAACGAATAGATAGCTGAATGAAACGGTGATCACTGAGACCATCTAGATATAAAGTCGAGGTAACTTTTTCAGGAGCTGATGATAGAAGCAGGTCAAGGGTGTTGTGATGGCGCGTGGGTTCATCAATTATTTGAACGAAAGAGAAATCAAGTGTTAAATCAATAAATTCTCTGGAGTTGCGTGAGTGGGAAGTTAGATTGGACCAGTCAATTTCAGGGTAGTTGAAATCCCCCAACAGAAAGGCGTCAGCTTTAGGAAATTTAGAGCGCAAACTCGTCAGATTGCCGTGCAAATCAGTAACAAAGTTGTCTGAGCTATCAGGCGGCCTGTAACAGACCCCGAAGACTGTTTTAGATGCATGTGATGAGGTGCACACCCAGATAATTTCCAATGGTGACGAAATATCAATGACAAAAGACGTGATATGACTTTTTATGGCAATAAGCACGCCACCACCAGCTCTGCCTATCCTATCTTTCCTGTAAATGTGGAAATCAGGTAAATCAGGCAAAACTTCATTGTCTGTGATATTGGAGTAAAGCCAAGTTTCCGCAAGCAGTAAAATAACACAGTTGCAGTTTTCAAGATATGAACACAACTCAGTACGCTTCGGAATAATACTACGTATGTTGGTGTACGATAAAGTGAAGTTCTTATACTGAATGGGATCAGCATCTGACAGAAAATTGTTTGCAGATGTGTGCGTAGCCGTACTACTTGCGAGCTATCGTGAAGCATGTGTTAATTTGTCAGTGTTAGCGTCGTACACATAAGTAACGTAATCGATACGCAGTTTATCAACTGAAAGCTTGAAAGGCACGTTTTTAGCTTTTCCAAATTCTAACAGCTTTTTTCTGGCAAACCGGGTTTGAGGGAAAAATCCTCACGGATGGCAAAATGTGTGCCTTTCACTTTGTGGCCCATTTCTAAGATGCTGTGCTTGTCTTTAAAGAAAGTTAACTTTATAATGATCGGTCTGCACTTGTCAGCGTTGTATCTGCCAAGCCTGTGGGCTCTTTCAATTTGCGAAGATTGAAGTGATATACCCAAGTTCAGAGAACATAATTGAATAACCTTCTGTTAGGACGAGGACCATGGTTCAGACGGTTCGTCTGGTAGGCCAAAGAAAAGCAGGTTGGAACGCCGTGACCTGTTCTCGGCATCTTCGCATCGTCATTCAATAGCCTTAATTTTTTCGCACATGTTTTCAGCAGAAATTTGCGATGAAGTGGTTGAAGAGTCATGGCTTTGATTTAAAGCCATGACGTCGACTTCTGCGGCATGCATCCGGGAGGATATCTGTTTTAATTGGACATCAACAGACGTGTGCCAAAGTTTCAGGCCTTAATAGAGAGGGTGGACGCAGCGACGCACCTTCGCCCCTTCCCCCCTCCCTTCCATCTGAACACGCTTATGGGCATCTGCGTCAGCAACTTTTATATGCTATGGGAGTCATAGCGGTGAGCGCGCCGGTGGTAGACGAAAACGATGGACACAGGCCCGCTCGCGGCTCTCGCTTAGCGGCCGCTGACAGTGAGTTGCGGCAGAGTTTTGAAATGATAGAGATGTGTTGCTCAGTGTTTGCTCCTCGTCTCTGAGGGGTTGCGTCCGCCGCGGTGGTATAGCGGTTAGGGTGCTCGGCTGCTGACCCGAAGGTCGCGGGTTCGATCCCGGCCGCGGCGGACGCATTTCGATGGAGGCGAAATGGCAGAGGCCCGTGTACTGTGCGATGTCAGTGCACGTTAAAGAACACCAGATGGTCGAAATTTCCGGAGCCCTCCACTACGGCGTCTCTCATAATCATATGGTTGTTTTGGGACGTTAAACCCGAGATATTATTATCTGAGGGGTTCCGTGCGGCAGGAGGCCCAGACCCCTACAATGGAAACACAGGTGGTCTCGAACAGCTCAGAACACGCCGCTGTCATGAGACGCGAGCAGCTCGCGGCAGAAATAAGGAAAATAGCTTTACAGCATACGCCCAATGGAATGCACATATGTTCGGCCATTTTAGGATACCTTTTGTCACGTTAGTATCCACGAATTTCAGGCAAGGGAAGCAGAGTCGATGTACTCAAGAGGGCACACGTTTACATTTTAGATGCGAAGCATCTTATGCTCGGGGGCTATGTCCGTCCCTCCCGCGTCCGTCCCGCGTCCCGTGTCCCGCGTCCCGCGTCCGGCCACTTTCATGAAGTAGGGAAGCACCCACTATGCGTACCAGAACACTGTAGTACAATATAAGGCCGTCAACCACCACTACAGTCACCAGAGTCATGGCCGAGAGCACAGAGAGGCTGCTTAGCAATGGTTAGCAATGGTTAGCTTCGCCCACGCATCATCATTCATTCCGCGGATATGCTGTGATTTTTTAGCGGCACGACACGACGAACCGAATAGTTCGAAGGTGAAGGTGTTTACCGTGGTCTTTGTGACGCCCCTCAGTTTATTTACTGGCCTAGCTCAAGCGCTAACACATGCCGATGCTACGAGAACAAAAGTTTAAAGTGTCGCCGACGGGTTAGTAGCCCTTTTGTACAAATATAACCCCGTTATAAACTATGCAAGCTAGTGGTGGCGCTGGGATGTAATGGATATGATGTTTGCTTTCAGCGCGTATGGTCGGGAGTTGGACTCCTCTGTCGCGGGTGCTTGGATGCAAATGTCATGTTTAAACATAAATACATTGATGCCCATTTTCTAATATGAACCAGCGATGAATAGTTGCAAGAAATGTCTCTAAACCGCTAGTATAGTGCCTGAAATTTTTTTTCGCCTTCACTCGGGCCCCGGGTATAAAAGGGGTTTTTAAAAGCTCTCAAAACAAGCAGAGAAACTTCCAGTGCGCTCCGTTCAAGCCCCCGAAATGAGTTAAATAAAAAGATCAATGTTACCTCCTAAAGACTCGGCTAATGCCCTCTTTTGACTCCGTTTACTTTGTGAACAAACCTTGTTAAGCCGTCTGCACCACAAATCGAGTGTGCATCTCGTAAACGGAGCTGTTTTATCGGCATTACACTCCAAGCGAAGCCTCATTACTAAGATCTAAATCAAATACCAGCATTATTTGGGACTGAATGAGTTCGATAATGCAGGCCGACGGCTAGAAATATTCGAAGTGGACGGCTCTTGCTTCAACAGGCTCCGCCATCTCGACCTACGTACCCCCCTAAAACCTCCTTTGGAAGAAGGTTTTGCGTAGTACCTTTACGATTCAAGTTAAGAGCCGAGGCGAAAACTCCCTGCAGGGCTCGAACCCGTTTGCTGTGTACTCCGACAACGAGCCGTCACACGCTAACACGAAGCGAAAGGCAAATAGCATAACTAGCGACACATAACTGCGTCTAGGGCGACTGTCCGATGCTAGCACGGCCAGTGTTTGTCCCTGTTATCGAGACGCTTTCACCATGACCTTCGAATCTCGGTCGCCATGCTTTAACTGTGTCGCCGACGAATTGTTCTCTATCGGTGCTAGTGTCATGCCGCATTACTCCTCTTCATCGCTCACAGACAGCGGCACCGCCCCGGGCCGCCAACAGAGATCACCGAGCGAGAGAGATTGTGTCAGAGATATAAGGCGCCTGGGTGGAATGTACTTCGTCTGCCTTTTTAGCTCAGTCGGTAGAGCGTCGAGCGCCCACCATCGCGAGCCGAGAAGTCGGAGGTTCGATTCCGGGTAGCGAAACACATTTCTAAAAGTTTTTTTGTTTCTCATTTGGTGGCGTTCAAAACATATCCGACTGTTCAACATACATGCCTGTACGTATAAGATTTGTACATATACTTAGCCTCATTTCTTTATTGTGTAAGTTGCTTATTTTCATTTCAGTTATGTTAACAATTGTACTTGATGCGTTGTTTCAATTATACTTGAAGCGTATTTTATCTTATATCTGCATCGTCTTTGTACCACATGTACTTTTTTTCTATTTTTTTCTTCTTTCGATTTTAAATGCGAAGCATTTCTTAGCGAACTTCGGCGACTTTGAGCGTATCTATCTATCTATCTATCTATCTATCTATCTATCTATCTATCTATCTATCTATCTATCTATCTATCTATCTATCTATCTATCTATCAAGCTATCTATCTATCTAGCCGCCTACGACTTTGTGCTCTCCTGGCCGTATCGTTAATGGGATTTCTACCAAATTTGGTATGGCATAACATGACCGTATGAAGAACATAAATGGCTGGTCATATCATGAAAATCATGAATAATTTGTCATGAAAAGCATGATTTACATGCCACGCTCATGGCGCACTCACGGCCGTTTCGTTAGCTTGAGATACACCAAACTTGGTATTGAGTGACGTGACTGTATGAAGAACATAAATGACCAGTGGTAATATGGAAATCATGACTTGTCATGTGCGACATGACTTGCATGCCACGCTCATGGCGCGCTCGCGGCCGTTTCGTTAGCTTGATATACACCAAACTTGGTAGTGAGTGACATGACTGTACGACGAACATAAATGAAAAGTGGTAATATGGAAATCATGACATGTCATGTGCGACATGACTTGCATGCCACGCTCATGGCGCGCTCGCGGCCGTTTCGTTAGCTTGATATACACCAAACTTGGTATTGAGTGACATGACTGTATGACGAACATAAATGACATGTGGTAATATGGAAATCATGACATGTCATGAGCGACATGACTTGCATGCCACGCTCATGGCGCGCTCGCGGCCGTTTCGTTAGCTTGATATACACCAAACTTGGTATTGAGTGACATGACTGTATGACGAACATAAATGAAAAGTGGTAATATGGAAATCATGACATGTCATGAGCGACATGACTTGCATTCCACGCTCATGGCGCGCTCGCGGCCGTTTCGTTAGCTTGATGTACACCAAATTTGGTATTGAGTGACTTGACCGTATGACGAACATAAATGACAAGTGCTAATATGGAAATCATGACACGTCATGAGCGACATGACTTGATTCCACGCTCATGGCGCGCTCGCGGCTATTTCGTTAGCTTCATATACACCAAATTTGGCATTGAGTGACATGACTGTATAACGAACATAAGTGGCAGGTGCTAACATGAAAATCTTGGCGTGCATGTCATCTACAACGTCATTTACATGCCACGCTCATGGTGCGCTTGCGCGCAGTTTGCTAGATTGATATACACCAAAATTGGTATTGCGCGACGTGACTGTATGACGAACATAAATGACAGGTCCTAACATGTAAAACATGACATGCAAATTATGTAAAGCATGATTTGCTCCTTCCTGGCTGCGTCGCATTACATCGATGGCCACAGTGTGTGGGATCTGCCGGCTTTTTTATTGTTTTGTTTTCCCTACTAGACGTATCATATCTTTGTACCCATCCTGCGAAAATCCCTTAATGGGGTTGCAGTATTTGTAAATAAATAAATTTACAACGTTCCGTTCAACAAAAAAAATTACACCACAGTCACCGTCCCTCCGCATGCTTCGCATGACATCGATTCCCATGGTACGTAGGATCTAATGAATTTTCTTTCTTCTTTGTGGAGGCGAACCATCATCCACAATGAAGACAATTCTTTCTCATCTGCCCCACCTTTCAGAGCTGACAACTGTCTCACGAGTAGCTACACTTGCTGGTGAATGTGGTCAGCTTGCTCGTGCGTTCACGTCACAAAATACATCACGCCAAAAACATCGCCACAATGCATCAACTATGCCTACGTGCTTTTCTCCTATCTCATTGGTGTGGTTATGGGTTTCGTCTACTCACCCGGGAGTCTCCCACAACCTTTCTTAGAGGTACTCTCTAGCTTTTCTGTAAGTTTTTTTTATAAATGTATTATTTTTCTCATGCTGCACTCGAAATTTATAATACATGTGTTTGAGTATCAGGAGGTCCCCCCTGTCAGTTATCGTACCTGTGGGACATCCAAATGTCATGCATACCACTAACTATATGCAGAGAAGCTGAATAAAACTCCCCGGCAGCGATTGCCACGAAGGCAGTGGACATTGGGCTTTATATATATATATATATATATATATATATATATATATATATATATATATATATATATATATATATATATATATATATATATATATATATATATATATATATATATATATATGTAAGAAAAAAAACGGGTGCACGTACGAGAAAGCAATACTTTTATGCCTTACGTTTCGGCCGTGGCACGGCCTTCGTCAGAGAATGGCACGGCCTCTGACGAAGGCCGTGCCACGGCCGAAACGTAAGGCATAAAAGTATTGCTTTCTCGTACGTGCACCCGTTTTTTTCTTACACAGACCGATCCCACTCGAACTTTCCCGCTGAATATATATATATATATATATATATATATATATATATATATATATATATATATATATATATATATATATATATATATATATATATATTGAGGTATTTGCGCTCGCATGATTGTTTGACTTGTTTGAGCACAACTGGTTTCTAAACAAAAAAAACAAATACGCTGTTGAATAGCATATACGTAAAAGAGGTTTACGCTCACCAGAAAGATAGCCGAGTGTGATGATATCTGGTGAAGAATGACTAGAAGAGTAACTTGCACCCTCGAACCAAATGGAAGGAGCTGGCGCAACATGCCTGTTAGAACAAGAAATACGAAATACTCCGTGGAAGCCAAAGCAAGCTATTTAAGCCATAACATTAAAAAAGCGAATAAACGTTAAAAATACATAAACCATTCAAAATTCTTCGTTATTTAAAAATCCTAAATGATGTTTTGAGATCAAACATCACAGAACTTCCTTTTAGCGAAATGGGTAGTAAATAAGTTCCTCAAATATCTCTTTCAACATTAAGAGTTCACCTTATTTGCATAAGAACAAGCCACACGTGTGTGGAAAAGAAACATTAATTTTATTGGTTTCTTTCAGTGGTAAGCTAATGGTCACGAGGATATTGTTGCGCAGCAAGCAAAGCGACAGAAGAGCTTTGCACTTTACTGCGAAAACTAGTTGCCATATTGTAAGCAAACCGTCGTTAGCTCTCCTAGATAAAGAGCTACGGTATCTGGCAAGTGGCGCACATGGACCAGGAATCTGCTTTTTTCAAACGTTCAAGTTTGTTGATTGTTAGGAGCTAAATCATCATTTTTTGTCGGTTTTTGTGTTTTCTTTTTTCTGTTTCAGTCATATATATATGTGGTTTGTGAAAAATAAACCGTCAGTTGATAGTCTGCGCTTGTCCTTGTGTTTGCTTGTCGTCCGCGTTTACTACCGCGCAGTATACATACGTCGATCATGAATCACCAACTGGCCCAATCGTGCACCTTGCTTAACTGAGAGCAGTAAACAATATGCCATGTAGGCCCCTACTTGCCTAGTGCTTCACATGACATTGACTCCCAGAATTAGTGGGATCTGCCGTATTTTTTATTTGTGAGACTGGCACTTATACTGCAGATGAAAACATGCAGAACCGTACCAAAAGTACAAGCGTGAATTGGTCAGATATGCGATTTCCTTTGTGTTCAGAAGAATGGAGGGGGGCCTGACATAGTTAGCATCTTCTTTAGCAACCAAAGTGGCCTCGACAAACCCTCACGTACCTTATCGCGTATCCTCATCACAACGTAACTAAAAATGCGTTAAATCTCTAGCGTCATCATTTTTTTTCTTTTATGCATCTGTCTAGATGGCCGAGAAATGAGTTGCTCAAGACAGGGGCTAGACACGAACCAATACATGCATTTCATCTAAATACAGTGCATTTAGATAAAACACGGGTAGTTCTAGGAACTCGCTGTTGCAAAATCCTGTCTTAATCTGGAAGGCAAGGACGCCATAGATATATATGCGGTCATGCAACGCGTGAGCGCACTTTGCGAAAAAAAACAAACTACTTCCGCATACATTAGCACACACTTATTGAAGCGCGCAATTGCTAACCTCTGTTTTGTGAATGCACTGCACAACTCATGATTGCACCAGACACAGGTAAGCTTCTCCAGACATGGAGCAGCTGCTGGGTGTAGGCTGCCCAGCCCACATGCGCCTGTAAGTGGCGGAGAAGGTGGTTAAAAAGCTAAAAGAACCAGCAAGCTCGTGTAGGCACAATAAATGCCGGCGGAAGATAGTATCTGTGCCATATATGCACGCGTTATCCTACAGCCTAAAAAGAGAGGCCAGCAGGGTGAAAGCAGATGTGGTTTTCCGCTCCACAAAAAATTAATAAGCTCTTCTAAGGCTACTGAACCTTTCCACAACAAACGCCGAGTACACGCGAAGAAGCACCAGTGCTCTTTTGTGGCCCGTACACAACGAGTTTATCGCTTGGATTATCGTGCGGTAAAGTGTATATAGTGCGGAAAGGCAGATGTCTGAATGACAGGCTAATGATTGCACGAAGAGATGCTTAAATGTTACCGCGAAGGGCAAGTGTCACTGCATTGCTGCGAGTGCGGGTGTTAATTTTCTGTAATGAGTGGGCAGTTCTATATAGAAACTCTGATCAGAATACGCGAGGGATTGTCGCGGCCACTTTGAGTGCTATAGAAGATGCCAGCTGTGTGAGCGCCCCATCAGTAAGAGTGGGTAAACCGCACTCTTATTGATGAGGTGGCGTCCCACCTAAACAAAACACACCCCTACTGGGACTGTTTTCTACCTGATGCCTTATTTTCCTCAACACAGCAAAGAAAGAAACCGCGAAAAGAGGGTCGTTTTTTTCTCGTTATGGGTGAACGCGCTGTTCCCTTTGAGACGTAGTTTCACATGACATGGGATCAGCATGATGATTCTACATCAACAATTTCTCAGCCCCGCCTACATACATGGTCGACGCTCCGGTCAGTATCCAAGTCACCAGTGCCATGAAGTACCGCAAGCCTCCTTTGTATAAGCATGTGAACCTTCTTTTGGTTGGATGCATAATATGCCTTCCTCGATGCACTACAATGCCTGTGCCGTGGTTTAGAGGCTCGTACCGCGTCTGATCTCGTACAGGTCCCGTTCCTTACTGCTGCACATAGTACCCATGCTTTAACACACCACATTGCTTCAGAGCACGTCTGATACATGTAATGGTACGTCCAATGGAAGACGTGGCCACTACACTACATGGTCAACGCAATGCCATGAGCCTAATCGAGACTAGGAGGCATAAGCGGCAGTGCTATACAAGTCCCTCAACATTCTCACAATGTCTTACCTCTACCACCCCTTGGGGGGTAGATGTAAGGAATTAATAAGGTATCGCAATGCGGTACGGGCTCAGAATGGGAGCAGATGATAACGATGCGGAGGAAGTTACACAGTCATATATATATGTGGTTTGTGAAAAATAAACCTTCAGTTGATAGTCTGCGCTTGTCCGTGTGTTTGCTTGTCGTCCGCGTTTACTACCGCGCAGTATACATACGTCGATCTCAGTTAAGGGTTGCGACTTAGACCATCTCCTTTGTGGATTTTCAGTAGTTACATCCATGTTGTGGGCAGCCCGTAGGGAGGAAGTTTTTTCGTAGGGGGAGGAAGCACATGCTCAGGGCCTTAGCTATTTGAGAAATGTGCCTATTTGAGGCAGCAACAGTTTGGAAATGAAAGAGGCTCATAGGATCCTCTCCCTCCCTGCCCGCCTGGCTACGGGATTCATCGTGGGGGTTACCAGGTGCGTCGACTTCACTGACGCTCTAAGATATCCGATGGTACGACGTAGCGACGGTACTCACGTTAGAGCACAGATGTCAGCATTATTGAAATGCAGTGCATGTTACTGTGCGATGATGTGCACATATTCAGAAACGGTTTCCATCGCATTCCTACGGTTCGGCAGTGGTTGTCATATGAGTTAATATGTAATGTTCCTTACATTGTTAGAGAAGCCGATAGCGAACAGTGCAGCCACAGTTAACGTTGCCGCGATGTGAGGCCATTACAGGGTCTTTTTTATAAGCAGTTTGAAGCACTCGCGTAGCTGTATGGTAGAATACTTGACTACCACGCAGAATGCCTGTGTTCGATTTCGGCTCTCACTGAGATTTTCTATCTTTTTGTACCTCCGATTTTCCCTCATCGACAGCGCTGCCAGTTCCTGCCCCACGTGTGATACAAGCTCTATAATGCCATCCCGAAAAGCATTTCGAAAGTCTGTCACCGCCATTCCCGGCTTGATACATACTGTCTATCACCTGTGGATCATACCAACATTCCTTGAGCCGAGGTACGCGAGTACGTGCCACACGTGACTGAAGGAAAGGGTTTCATGACGTACGCGAGAAGTATCTGAGGCTATTGATGTAATGACCTCTTCATCGTCTTCGTCCTACCCTATTGTCCTTTCATGCAAATTTTGAAGCCTGTTAATTAAAGCAGCCAACCATGCCAGCTCCTAGGCGGCTAGACAGATAGCTGCGCGCATAGAAACGGCAAAAGTACTTGTAGTCCACTAAGAACTGCTTGGCATTTAAAATTAGTTGCCAGTAGGGCACGCCCTGTCCTCTTCCTTGGTTCCTGTATTTTAAGCGCTATCGCTTCATTGAACGTAACCAACCAACTAGCCCAAAACTGTTTCCTTGGATTTCTTTTGATTCAGTTGGTTAGTTAGGCATGTTGGTGGATAATTTAAAGATATTGTCGCAAACATATGACAAAAAAAGACAGGCGGATTAAGATCACGAGTACGACTTCTATACTTCTAACTTTTATAGCGAATTATTACTGACTAATATATTCAAATTAATAAAGGGTGGCATCACGTGTCTGTAAATAAGCGAGCTCTATATCTGCAAATGTGAGTTTAGGATTGCTTCAGATTCTATGATTTGTTATGTCACGCTAGTTTAGTTCACCTCAAAGAAGTATTCACATGATTCGACGCATCACAAAAATATATTTCAATCAGTTACAAAAACTTAAGCACACGCGAAAAACCATTGTCACGACGACGTCACAAATGTATGCAAAAGAAGCGTAAATACTCTGCTGAGAGCACGGAAAAAAGACTTTTAAAAATAAAGAGGAAGTTTAAAAATCAAAAACAAAAAAAAAGGCGGAATAAACCGAAAGTAGAAAGAAAGAGCTCAACCTTGGCTACTCATGAATCACGCTTCTTTGTTTAAATAAGAAACCGAGGGCATGCTCGCACACATGTCAGGTGCACAACTTTCTGTTAAGGTGTGAGGCCAAGTGAAAAAAGCGGTTTTATTGCAATGGCAATTATATGGACAGTCTCGGCTGGTTTTCGCCGTCGGCGTCGCCATCGTATCCCGTATATATATGTCTATCTATGTATTTATAAAAGCCACAAAGAAAAATATTTGAGGAAAATGTTTCCGACGCGCGGCATCGAACGAGGGACCTCTCGCTTTGCAGCGCGCGGCGCTAACTGCGGAGCCACGAAAGCGAACGTCCTCCAACGTTCAAATGGCGAGCTATTTAATACACGGAGTTTCCAGCGTGTTTTCAGCATTACCAGCGAGATGGCGCAAAGGGCGCGCTCGGCGAGCTCGGCGGGGCATAGCTCGGCGCCCACGCTCATGCCATAGAGTTAATATACTGACTCTAGAGGAAAAGCTCCCCATAGGGCCCATGCATTAAAACCTATAACCGCTCGGGAGCCGCCATGATGGAACGATACTCGGCTTTCAGGTGACGTTAACTCGCACTCGCCACTGCATGCTGCAACAACCCCTGGCATTTTTTCTTGTTTCATGGCTCTCTATTGCATCACAGTCAGAGACTGTCACATAAATTCGAGTTTTTAGCTCGTGGCAACAAAAAAAACACATACGAGGAGCCGGCGCAATCGGCCGCACGCTGCGCGGCAACGCTCAGAAATGTTGACACGAGACAAGGATGGTGGCGCCATCTAGTAAACAAACCTGCAAACGCTCCTTTCCGCATGCAGTAAATTGCATAAGTGGCTGTTGTATCTTTCCTAAAAGAAGTTGATATGAACATCAAACAATTTCCGTTCGTTTATAATACGTAAACACGCTTGTTTACTATTTTTATTGCGAGAATTTGAGTGTTTTCAAAAGCCATATTTAGCGCTTCTGTAAAAAACTGTAATGGCAACAGTGACAACGTTCCAAGATGTCGCTGCTCACGTGGTTATAGCTTTAGCGGCCCAGCTTTTCCTCTAGAGTCTGTTATATTAACTCTATGGCTCATGCGCTCGCGCACTTTGCCCCGTGGGGGGTAGGCGTCCGTTCGCCCGTTCGGGCGCGCGCTTATCTAGCGGTGGGGAGAATTGGCCTTTCGCTGGAACGATTGCGTCGAAGTTACCGAGCGCACGAAGGTCACTGCGCTCGCGGCTGTCCCCCCCGTTCGCGAAAAGAAACACAGCGAAGTAACAATTGTGACACTTGTTTCTTCGCGCTGGTCTGTACTTGTGAATTACTTTCGTGCGTCGTTTTTATTTCAGCAGCACGTTAAGTGTCGAGCTGCGAACGTTGTTAGTTCGCGCTCGTCCTGTGCGTGTTGTTTTCGTGCGTCATGTGTTCGTGAGCAGCGCGCGACACGTTTCGACCTGCTTGCCATTCTTCGCTTGACATTCCAATTTGTTGCTATCGCATTGATTGGTTCGCCGGGTGGCGAAACTGTGACTTTTTTTAAATGTCATTTTATGGCTGTTGGTTATGTTAAATGCACAATTTATGGCCCATCATTTTTCTGCACAAAGTTTCTATATACACAGTATTTTTAAAAGATATAAGCAACAATGTTAGACCACCCATCACCTACAAAACTGAAGCTGGAATTACCGATTTCGTGTGAATCATAAGATTACCTTGATATGTAGTATTTTGTTGGTAACTTAGCAATCATATCAAGTGCGAAGTTGTAATAATGCTCTAAACGGGTTGACAACACATAATTTTTAATCATAAAAATCATAAACTTCTCCCAAGGTCAACGCGTGGCGAATTTGTTCACCCTCAAAGACACTGGTGTGAGCCTTGAGATCATCAAATTTGATTTATGTGACGCTGTGTGTCACTTCAATATTGACAACAGAAGCTCTTTTAATATTTTCAAGCAAATTCGGATTCAGCCTGGCCTCTACACTGCAAAAGCTTGCCTCACAATTGATCAGCATCGCAGCACGAAAGCGTCCCGCCATGGCATGATGCTGCAATGCAAGGAAGAAAAAAAGTGAGAGTTGCTGCTCGATCACAGGCACACTGTTTTAAGGCCGCCGATGGAACTGGCAACAGATATTGAGAATTTTAGCGCTCCTGATCACCTTGTGCAAGCAATGCACCTGTTGAAAAAATTTTTGTTGACTTTCTCAGAACCAATATTTCTGGTATTTTTCCGTACACTAACACATAACTTTTTTTTCGATAATAAACATTTTTCATTAAAACATCACACACTTCCTTGTCACATTAGTGGGCGTGCCACGAACCTCAATAAGCGAAATGGCGCCACATGATTTAATATGGCTACCTGGTATATGGAGGTGCCCTGAGTGCAAGTGCGTACATTTTTGGTGCTTTAATCAATATGTTTTTAAAATTCATCAGATGTCATTTGTTTTGCTTCGTAGCACAGGCAGGTTTTTTTATGTCCCTGCAAAAAATAACTCCTTTTTAATGAGTGGAACTTCAGTAAGGACTGTTCACGTAGGGCCAGCTTTTAATGATATTTTTAATTATGAAAAATTTACAAAAATTGGACTTGCTTGATCTCGCTCACAGATGTCTAAAAAGATGCGTTTTATATTGTAGGCTAATGTTCTCTTGTGACTATTGCTTGCTGAATTTTTTCCGACATTTGGCCTCATACTTGAACAGGACCTCTAAAATCTCGCGTTCTAGATTAGTGACTACATGGCCTACCCCAGCTGTATTCCTCAGTTGCAGGTAATAACCGCAATCTTTGTAGTGAAAGCAAGTTTTGACCTTTCTCGTGCCTCTAAGTAACCATTGTACTGTAGTAGCATAGGTAGTGATTTCGACACTGACTGGTCTGTCCCAAGTAAACGCAACCACAGTAGAGATGGTCGATTATAATTTTTAATCAATTAATCGGTAATTGTTCGTCCATTTAGCCTTTAATCAATTAATTGTTTTGGATGTGATGTTTTAATTGATTAATCGCCATTTTGATGGGTGCTTTAAAGGGGTATCTCATTGTGTGAAAATCATTATTTGCGTTTGATCTCGACGGAAGTCAGACGCGCTAGTGATCACATGTGCACATTTGCGCCCACGTGGAAATTTGCACTTTCGCCCAATGGACACAGGGGAACCGTCGTCTTTGGGTAATGTCACGGATTGAAGAATCTGTGGCCGTCAACGATGGGCGATTCGGCAGCAGGTCGCATTTCCTCGAAGCCTGCATACTCGAGGGCTGCGACATGGGAGGCATTTTCGGCGGCCACACTGGTCGAAAAAAGCGCACCAGGAACATGCAGCGTGGCCGAGGATTAGGAAATCCCGCGAAAGGCAAAGCAGAGATGAGGAGGAACGGGAAGTAAATAAGACGCTCGCACTTTGTTACGGCATCTTTTCTCTGTTTGTCCGTAAGAGATTGCGTAAGCCCTCTATAATACTATAATTGCGGACTGACGTGATCCCTTCCTTGAGGTCACCCATGCGAAATAGCACACCAACACAATCACCTCAAACAGTCCATCGGTACAAGCATCTGTGGGAAGTAGAGCGACATGACTTTTTGCCCTCCGGTTAAAGTGAGCAGGTGTACTTCACATATTTCACCTCGTCATTGCCCTATCTCGGCGCTACGCGCACTTCTTCTATCGTGCCTACGGCCACGATGATGATGTATGATGTTTAATGATATATGGATTTAATGATGATTATGGCGCCAAAGAGCGCCAGACAATGTGACAAGAGATATGGACAATGATTATGGGAAGTGGCTGTATAAGGGCCTTCAAAGTTCCTCGCACTAGGGTGGGTAAAACATATAAGTATCAAAATAATGAGAGTGACTTGAAGTGTGTGTATTGAGAAGGAATGGCGAGTGGTCGTGATAAAAACACTATCATGGAGTTATATGGCTTCTGAACAAGTGCCTCGTCAACGCCCTTGACACCAAGGGCCAAGAGGCAGGTGCTTTTATTAATGTAATCACCGCAGCAGCGACCTCTGTTCAGAGGTCGTGCTAATGATTGCCTGGATATATCACATGGACACTACGCACGTCTTTTAAAAATGCAAACAATGACTCATGTCTGAAAAGTGGTTCCCTGCCGATGAACATTGATGGGTGAAATGGTATGTGCTGTCGGTACGGTAATAGAAAGTGCTGTTTTGTAAGAGTGTCTAATTCTTTACATTGAATTAAAATGTGAAGCACAGTTATTGCTCCTCCACATCTGTCACACAAAGGTGTATCGACACCAGACAAAAGTTATGAGTGTGTGCTGTGTGTGTGTCGTGTCCTTAGCCTTGTAAGCGTGTAACTTCTGTGCGACGTGATTTGGATACTGGCAGCCAATGACCAAGTTGTGGCTTAATAATTTGCATTTTATTTTCTGTCTGCGTATCCCACGTGATCTACCACTAAGCCATGAGCTTTCGTATCAGGAGAGGTTTCAGGCCAACAGCTGGGATAGCTATAGATGTATTGGTAGTGGTTGCGTTGACGGATGCAGCTAGCTGGTCTGCTAGCAGGTTTCCTTGTACCTCGCGGTGTCCTGACACCCAGCACACTACGACATGCTGTTTCAGTGAGTAGACTGTGCATAGGGAGTGAGTACAGAGATACAAAGGCAGGGTTTTTTTTCAGGGTCTACTTTAGAGGGCTTTTACCACGCTTAACGAATCTGTGTATATTACTGCGCTTTGTAGTTTTAACTGTTTAATTTATTTGACGGCGGCAAATATCGCGTAGGCCTCTGCTGTGAACATACTTGTATTAGGATGCAGAGCGCCGGCGTCCGAATAGGATGGGCCGACCGCTGCGTACGACACACAACCTTCAGACTTCGATGCATCTGTTAAGAATTTCGGACAATTGTATTTATTTTGGAGTTCCAGGAAGTATGTGCGGATATGTGCAATAGGTGCGTGTTTCGTACTTCTACGAAGGATACATCACATTCTATGACCTGCAATTGCCACGGCGCGAGATGTGCGGCAGGAGCCATTAGACAGTGTTCAATAAGTGGTACACCCTTTTCCTCAGCGAGGCCCCTCACGTGAAGTGAGTAGGACTCTCGAGACGAAGGACGGTTATTAAACAGTAGAGAGCTGGACAAATTATTGATGGTGGAGTGTGAAGGGTGTTCCTTGTGTGCGTTCTCTTTGAGATAGTATAAAAAAGACATGTAGGATATCTGTAGGTTCCACGACCACTCGTTCGAATCGACGTACAGGCTTTCGACTGGGCTTGTGCGAAAAGCACCCGTAGAAAGACGAATGCCCAAATGGTGGACCGGGTCAAGTATCTTCAAAACGGCACTTTTTGTCACTCCCCTACGAAGTGCGTGAAATCACTTTTAGAATGTTCATTGTTTTTATACACTTGTTTTTTATTTGCTTGATATGTGATATAAAGGTTAGTTTAGAGTCCAAAATTAGGCCTAGAAATTTATGCTTCTCCTCTACCGGTAATCGCTGCCCATGCAAGTCTATTTCGAGACATGGGTGGACGCCTGTCTTTCTGGAAAAGAAAACACAGGTGCTTTTTTGTGGACTTAACCTAAACCCATTTTCGTCGGCCCACCTGGACACCTTGTTCAGGCCCAACTGAACTTGTCGTTCACAGATACCAAGGTTACAAGATTTGAATCCCATCTGTATATCATCAACATAGGATGAGTAAAAGATCGTGTGTGGGATGGACAGACGCATAGAATTCATCTTGACAATAAAAAAGTGTGCAGCTGAGCACCCCACATTGGGGCACTCTAGTCAGGGGGCGGAAACTCCCTATACCTCCCATGTGACGCGCTCTCGCATGCTCATACGCAGCGGCAGCACCGCTTTTACTACTGGCGGCTGCCGGGCATCCAACTAGAAATAAATCACAAACAGAACATTTCTTTCATGACGTCACTGGTGAGGTCACCAAATAGAACGAAAGGGCACAAAACTGAGAGGAGGAGGGTTGCCGCTGAAGCTCTCCTTTCCCACTTCGCATGCAAGCGGGATGTGTTCGTGCCCTCTTTCAGGTCCGCTGGCCGCTTGGGCGATGCGGGCATTCGCAAAATTTCGTGAATAATCTTGAAAATTTAGTTCGTGTGTTCTGAAGCGGCGAAACTTAAGCGGACCAATTGCCCAGTAAGACAAAACTCGGTCGACACAAATAAAATTAATTTTTTATTGCATGTTTTGTAAAAAAACAGACATACGCGTAGTGCGAAAGTGTCAGTCTATAAAAGCAGCTTTAATTCACAACTGAAATATGGACATAATGAGCAAACAGTGGACCCAGAATAGCCGTACCATTGCGAAAATTATCAACAATCACGAGCAGGACACGTCGTGTTTGACTGTTATGACAGCGCACATATTTTTCTTAGAGAATTTGACTACCAAACTAAGCAGAAGTTCAGAAGAAGAGAGAGGCTTGAAGCGATGAGAAGTTCTTCAAGGAAGAACGTCGCTTAAAACAATGTTTCGGCAAGTTGAATTGTCTTCCTTAGGGCAGCAGCGTTACCTTGACGAAGAAAAGTTCACTTGTGAAAACGTTGGCTCCAGCGACATTTCCTCTAATGATTTCTAAAAGCATTCAGCCCATCACATGCATTTCAGTGACAGTATTAGAAGTGAAGAACCACAAAGCTTCAAACTGGCTACATGAATTTCATGAACAGGAAGGAGCCTAAACTTGCTTCACATCATTTGAGCTACATGCGAAAAGTAAAAGATGAAAAGCTATGTAGCCGAGCCAACACCCATTCACGCTTTTCATTAAACGTATTTTGCCGGCACCGGGTAGGCTGTCGTTTTCACCATTAGTCTAGTGACACTGCGCTTATGTCAGTACAGTCAGGCTTGCAGAGAACTGGGTTTACTCATGTACTCATGCAAAACTAATACCTGCTTAGCGAAACTAATACCTGCTTAGCACTTAGCGATGAGCACACAGATCACCTTTGTGATTATTTATCCATACAATCATCCTCCTGTCCTACATCATAGATAATAAACTGCTGGAGGAACAAGGAGTCTAATTATTCTAAGCTTGTTATGCTTGCGAAAAAGGTATTGGCGATTCCGGCTACCAGTGCGAGCAGCGAACGGAACTTCAGTTCGACAGGATATGTGATGCACCGCACTTCACTGAAGTCCGAATCACTGCGCAGCTTATTTTTACAGAACTTGTAATCTGTGTAGACACATTAACATATGTTGTTTGCATATGTTTAACTTTGATATGTTGAATAAAATGCAACATGATCAAAAAAGTG
>JALIZH010019604.1:0-17199 GCA_030522465.1 Rhipicephalus appendiculatus | reverse complement strand
ATGCTGTTTCTTCAGGTATGTTTCCGCATTTGCTGTAAGATAAAAAAAAATTGTCAGTTTCGCTGCAAAGGCACTATAGCAACAAATCGGAATGTTACACAAAGTAAGGCTAGCAGCTCATTTCTTGAAAATTCGATCTTGCGTCACTCTGTAGAACGCTGAAGTAAGGAGCGTGGCAGCTCCAGCGAGCGAACCAACCTTCGTGCCGTCTTTCGCTTCAGTGCAATGAAGGCGGTGAGAGCGCAGCAAGTACAAAGGTATGAGAGCCAGCTACTGATCTCTTTCGAGATAGCACGCAACCTTGCCCATTTGATTAAAGTTTACAGTTGCTCCCCGCAACTGTAAACTTTCCTGCAAGCTCCATTCCAACTACCGCGCGTGTCGCCGTGCTCGTACTTGGCGTAGGTGGTTGTTAGCCTACAAGCTCAAATATGTATGGTGTCACGCCAGTCTCTCCCATGTGATCATAATGATCCATAAGAGTGACTGAACTCTCCCTGATTTTAGGGGCGAAGCTCCTTAGGGTGTGGGTCTGTTCCTCCTCTGTAGTAGTAGTCGTAGGTAGATAGCCACGTATAGTGGAATGTACCCACTACACGTGATAACGATGACGCTGATGACTAGAGACCGGATTATAGGCAAATGCCTATTTTGTTCCTTGCGTTCCTATCGTGTCACATTGATATATGAGCACGAATTAGAGGTTAAGAAGGGCTTTTATAGTGTTTTTATAGTGCCTATAAATGCCTATTTTTGGCGATCGTGCCTAAACGCCTATAAATGCTTAAAAATGCCTATTTTCCAAATGGGTGCCTATAGGGAGCTTTCACAAGCAGCGGCGGCGCAGCGCATTGTGGGTAGTCCGCCATTTAGAAGTCATGGCCAGCCGAGCCGGTAAGCGCGCGTGCGGCAGCTCCGAGTAAACAAACAGGCATACCGGCGAGATCGCGCTTGTTGTTCGTGTGAGGAGTACCGAGCAATGACTACGAAGTCAGCGAAGACTAGAATGTACGCAGAGACGCTATCTCCGAAGGACCGCGAGCGATGCAACGAGAAACTTCAACTACGCGGAGTGGACCCGTTCACGCTGCAGGCAGCCGACTACATAGTGGACGTGAACTTGTGGCCGCGCGCTGATGCCTCAGACATTTGCGTATTTTTAGTCTTGAGGTCGAGTTTTGTTTGTTCCGCGGCAGCAGCTCCAAGCAAGGAAGGCCCTTGACGGCCTCAACTTCGTGACAAGCGGCTGGGTGCGCGAGCCGCGAGTGAAGAAAGTTGCTGCCGACAGCGAGATCGTCGTGACACATGTAAGTTTGTAAGGACGTTTTAGCGCCCGGTAGATATTTATCTTTCTTTAGTTGACCAATTCGCAGGCTTGCAACAAGCCTACCCTCGAAATGTGGTGCCCGAAGAAGGGCGACGGAGAAATCCTGGCCGCGAACTGCATATGCATGGCCGCAAACGGCAAGGCGTGCTCGCACATCGCATCCCCCCCCCCCTTTTACGTGGAGTACGGCGTGCGAACTCGTGAAGAGCGCTCGGGCAAAGACGGCCCCAACAGCTGGCTCCGTCTCGCCATGAAAAAACTTGAGGTGCGGCCCTTCGCCGAAATGGAGTTGTTATCGGCGATGAAGAATTGCGTGGTGCATCGACACTGCAACAAGCGCAAGTTGTGCACCGTTGCCTTGTCGTACCTGTGGTGAGAAGCTGCCAAGCGCCGATTTGCGTCGGCTGTTTGATAAAGGTGCAATGCATTTAAGTTTTGATGATCTTTTAGCAGAGTGTACCAAGGTATACATCACGCTGCACAGAAGCGCAGCGATGTGCGAGCACGCCTCGCCTTGCCATTTGCGGCCATGCACATGCAGTTCGCGGCAAGGATTTCTCCGTCGCCCTTCTCCAGGCACCACACTTCGACGGTAGGCTTGTTGCGAGCCTGCGAATTGGTCAACTAAAGAAAGATAAATATCTACCGGGCGCTAAAACGTCCTTACAAACTTACATGTGTCACGACGATCTCGCTGTCGGCAGCAACTTTCTTCACTCGCGGCTCGCGTACCCAGCCGCTTGTCACGAAGTTGTGGCCGTCAAGGGCCTTCCTTGCTTGGAGCTGCTGCCGCGGAACAAACAAAACTCGACCGCAAGACTAAATATACGCAAATGTCCGAGGCATCAGCGCGCGGCCACAAGTTCACGTCCACTATGTAGTCGGCTGCCTGCAGCGTGAACGGGTCCACTCCGCGTAGTTGAAGTTTCTCGTTGCATCGCTCGCGGTCCTTCGGAGATAGCGTCTCTGCGTACATTCTGGTCTTCGCTGACTTCGTAGTCATTGCTCGGTACTCCTCACACGAACAACAAGCGCGATCTCGCCGGTATGCCTGTTTGTTTACTCGGAGCTGCCGCACGCGCGCTTACCGGCTCGGCTGGCCATGACTTCAAAATGGCGGACTACCCACAATGCGCTGCGCCGCCGCTGCTTGTGAAAGCTCCCTATATGAACACTATTTAACCCCAAATTTCACTCTCGAGTGCAGTTTGAGACCGTTATCCATGTTACCAGGCAACATTGACCTTTAGGAATAGTAGGGGGGTTCAAACTAGCGTTCTAGTTCAACCAATTTCCGAAAAACAAACGCTAGCAGCCGTAAAATGGGACGCGCCGGCCATCTTACGCGAACGTGCTTACATGTCGCGAGCGGCTAAAGGAGGAGAGGTTCAGGAGAGGAGAAGACGCTGTTTCTGCAACCCTAAATGGGAGCAAGTCAACGTCTACTATGGAATGGGGAGAGGGAAATAAACATGGGAAGATGAGATGAGAAGAAGGGAGAGTGGCGTCCATGGTCGAGGACGCGGCGGTAGGCTTCTACAGCCGTTTGTCCATTCCAGTGTCCTCAAGGAAGTGAACCACCTTGAAGACACGGGTGTGGCAGTGGGCAAGAAATAGGAGGTTCCTCTGTGCAGCCGCGGGAAGGTGACGGACGAATGCGAAACCATGGAGTGCTGTCAGGGGAAAGGAGAGTGTAGATGAGAAGTACGAAAAATGTGATGTGCACGCGGGTTTGGTTTTGTTTGTTGATGCGTGCCCAATGAACAGCGGTGGACCACAATAATTTTTCAAGTTGGTTCAATACGAGCCGCGAAACCATTATGCGAGCAGGCGTCATGCGCACTCAAGGTCACGTGCGCATGACGTGCCTGAGCCAGGTCCTGCACGCGAGCGGTGTTGAATCGTTTCGGCGTTCTCTGTGTGTACTGCCTGTTTCTGTGGAATGGATCTATCAGTGCGCGCACGTTTGGAGAGGCTGGCACGGATCACGTATCCTTACCGCGACACACCGCGTCGCACAGGTGGAACTGTTGTTAGGGACAGTGCACCAAAATCGCGCCAAGCGTCGTTAGGGCTGGCGCCGGCGCGACGCGGGAACGGCGAAAACACGAAGGCATACGAAATGGAGGCAGAGTAGTCCCACATCTCGCTGCGATTCGAAGTAAGAAATAAAAAATAAAAATGCAAGCGCATTCCGCTTGTGTGTTTTATTATTTCTCTCAACTTTTATTCATCTATTTAAGCAACATATTACAGAAATTACACATGTCGTCTCGAATAATTCTCGCAGTGTCTTGTGCTAATGCGAGTGATGTCAGAGCACCAATGTTTACGTAAAGGAATGATGTTAGAGTTCAGATAACTACGCAGGAGCATTCCTTGTTGTACGTCAACCCCCTCCATCTGCGAAAAGGGCAAGCGGTGTTAATTTTGAAGGTCCACATTTTTCCGCGGCGCGTAACGCTGCAAATCTTGGCAGACGTGATCGTGAGCCCCCAGTTCATGCAAAACACTTGTCAGTTCAAAATGCTCAGACCTGGTGAGGGGCCCTTCAAAGGTGTTCGTCGACAGAGTAGCAATTGACCCTACGCGATTAGACCCGGCCAATACGAGGCATCCATCCCTTCTGGTTTTTTAGCGGTCTAACTACCTCTTTCTGTGCATGCCGAAAATAAAGATATCCATGACTGTTTCGATTCCACGGTGGACACTTTACTCACCATGAGAGAGAATAAAAGGAGAGACTTGTGTTCTGCGAACCGTGCGGCAAAGAGGACAATTGCGTGGCTATGTTCAACTATTGGCGCCTTTGTGTGTTCGTGAACAATAACATTTCTTGCTTTTCTGTCGTAAATACAGGTCGCCTACATCTTTGTTTGATATATTTTGAACTTACATAAAAATTTATTGTGCCTATATTTATGATTTTGGAAGCCTAAAACTGTGTTTTGCCTGCCTATTTTTGGCGCCTAAAACGCGCTTTCTAAGTGCCTAAAAATCCGGCTTCTACTGATGACCATGAAGTATAAGCGCGTTCCAGACCACACATTCTCTTTCTGCCATGGATGAAAACGATCGTGAACGTGCTCTCGCCCTCGAAAGGCAGAACGGCAACGCCGACATCAAACGTTCCCCTGAGCTTAACGTCATATATGAGGAAAACAAAATCATCATCTACCCCATATGTAAATAATAACACATTGTGTATATACTTTATCAATATGTAAATAATGAAACATTGTGTATATACTGTATAATCACACCACACCCCCCGCGTTTGTGTGTCAGGTCTTTGATGACCGAGTGGGCAAAATTCACGGGGATTGACGGTTCACCAGATTACCTCCGGAGCTTCGCCCACTCATCATCATTCACTTCGTGGATATGGCGTGATTTTTTTTTTCTTTTTTGGGGGGGGGGGGGGGGGGGAGGGGAGGTCGTCACCGTACGTGACCAGAAGCTTTCTCTTCGCGCGTCAGGTTAATTCTTATAGACAACTGCACTGACGTTGTGGTTCACAGCAGAGCTGTTTAAAGGCCAGTTCTGACGATTTTTCGAGCCCAGTGGATCTCATTAAAACTCACTAGGCGCGTTTCTTGGCACGTTTTCACCATTTATGCCAGAATAAAGGCTGGATAGATGTGCAGATTGTTTACAATTTTATTTTGTTTGCGTCGAATTGGCCACCTGGCTTTCCACAGTTATTCACGACATTGTGTGTGTGACGTCATTTTTGACAAAGCGACAGGAGTGACAGAAACGAGGTGCCACTACAGCATCTGTTGTCCACAAGGCATCGATAGTGTGTATTTGGCAGTGTTGTACGGAACGGCGTTCCAAGGAACGACGTTCCAGGAACTAGTTCCTTTTGGCAGGAACGGAGGAACGCCACCGTTCCGTTTGGGATCGGTGGAACTGTAACGGTAACTCGTTACGTTTAAGCAGGAACGGTAGAGGGAACGGCGTTCCTTCTGTAAACGTTCCACGGCATTCAACAGGCGGACGCACGCAGCACATCATGCAGAACATGGCGGATGGGCGATCGTGTGAGGCGAGAAAATGTAGCGCTCGCCCATCATGTGACTACGATGCATCCTGGTTTTTACTTCAAGGCGACCACCGGGGGGCGCAGGAAAGCGAAAGACGCCGAGACTGACCACGTGCGGGAGGAACAGTTGATTTTTTTACAGCACAGATGTTAGGCTCTAGGTTTCCATGTGTCGTTGAAACAGGATTATCATCATCATGAACAGGCACGCATTCTCTTCGTCATCCCGTCCTCTTCTGCTTCTCTAAGTTCTCTCCCTGTCACGGAATGCCACTTTTTCGACCCGTCGTCATGCCGATTAACGCTCGCCGCGCTCCCCCGCTGACCAGCGCGCCGGCTTGGGCATGAAAAGACTTGTTTTTAGAGCAGCGGAAGGGGGTGTTATTCTTCGAATGTTGCTGCCGAAAGGTGTTCGTTGTTCTGTACCGCGAAGACGACAGCTTTTGTTGGACAGCCGCAGTGTGCCCCGAACTTTTAAGGCTGGTTCACACCGGTGACTAGCACCGGTCGCGCGACCAAGTTAGTCGCTTTGCGACTGGTCGCAAACAGTCGCAAACAGTCGCTTCGGTCGCAAAGCGACTGCTTTTGCTCAGTCGCTCGCTGCGCGACTTTTCAGTCGCGCGACTGCTGTCGCAGGACGGCTGGAACCAATCAGCGAAGCCCAGAAGTGACGTCAGCATTTGTTTACAACCGGGCTCGTCGCTTTTTCTTTTTCTTTTTTTTTTTTTTTTTATTGCGCTCCCTTGGCTCGCTGATAGCGAGATCCGGACGTGACTCTCTGGGTTTGCGACTTCCGGTCGCTCGCATGCAGCCTCTGCGGGTGTGAACATCGGTCGCTTTCAGTCGCTTTTTTTGGTCGCCAGTCGCAAATGGTCGCGCGACCGGTGCTAGTCGCCGGTGTGAATCAGCCTTTAGACCGCAAAACGCTCGGCTGAAAACCGAGGCCAGATACCGTTCCCACGGAAGAAGCTGCACTTGTACGAGCCGCCTACGCGGTCACCTTAAACGGGTTGTCTCTCTTGATTATTGGAGAACCCTCCCTTAATTAAAAAGGGGCGTCGTCAATATTTTGAGGGCGGACTTTGTGACAATGCAATGCGCAAGATTGGACCCATGTAAATGGTCCCTTTTTCCCCAGGATGAGAATGAGGGGACACGAAGGGGATTTAAGCGCAGGATATCACCCTGCTAATCAGTCTAGTTGCTTGTCAAACATGGCGTAGAAATAGATCAACGAGTATCTCTTCTAGAAGTTTTTAGTGTGCGCTTTGTATCGGCCGACCACCTAAACTTAGCCGTTCGCCTAGTTGAGACACGTCTGCAACGTAGGCACCGGGACTTCAATCTCAGGTTAGCTCAACCTGCCCGAGATCGCCTTCAAGCACTAGCTCCCGGAAGCATCGGCGTTGCAACTCGTATCCGCCGACATCGCAGTCGTCTCGTGCCAGAACTCTTCGGGACTTTTCGCATCCGATCGTCGTGGACGCAGCGCTGCCGGTAATCTCACGTATGCCTTCACCTGTTTATACCATCGAACTTTCACGTCTTTTCGGTTTGATATTATTCCATTTTTTTTTTTAGTGTTAGCTCAGTTTGTGTATTTTGTAATACTTGTATTTTGTAAGCTTATTGTTTGACTCTATCTGTATATTAAGAAAGAAAGCAAGAGATAGACAGAGGACGATATATACGGAAATATGTTCCCTGACCGTGAACTGGGGATTTTACTAAGGCGCAAATGTGTATCCCGAACATTATTTTCTGCTCACACTGAAATATTGAATCAGCACTCATTATACGCCTAAGTATATTCCCTTTAGATGCGATTTCCTGCGCAGGAAATTCAGTTATATTGGCGCATTGGTGGAGATTTCTATTTGAATATGTGAAGTGCAGTATCCTGACTGAACCTTTGAAGACCGACGTTGAAAAATGCCACATGTGTTGGACTTGAAATAGACGACCACGAAAGCTGCAGTTACATGTATGTAGTAAGGCCGGTGGTCTCGAAAAAAAATGGTCTAGGAGCGTTTATTTAGATTCCTTTACCTATGTGTAACCTGCTGTCGGCAATGTTAAATTCGTTTGATATATGTAGCTCGATGGGAGCTTTAAATTGCTCGCTTTATTTCGCCTCAGGATTATCCGACACTATATATTTATTAAAAACTCAAATGTAACGTTAATGTAACGACACGTTCCAATTTTGGAAATGTAACTGTAACGAGTTCCTTTTGCATTTGAGGAACTTGTAACGGGAACTCGTTCCGAAACTGGGATGGAACGAGGAACGAGCTTTCGTTCCTGTTTTAGAGGAACGTGTACAACACTGGTATTTGGTCAGCACTTCGTTGGTTATGTGCAAATGTGGTGGTGGTGGCGCGATCTGGTAGTATAGTGCGCAACCAAGGAAGCACATAAATATACAAGTGTGTTCTACTTCATCGAAGAGGAATGGCGATGCTTGCTTGCTTCCAAATGCGCCCATATAACAGCTGTCATTGTCCAACCGAGCATTTGCATGTGGAATGGCGAGCGACTGGCATGGTGCGGCTTCACGTTCTGCTGAGCGTCTGCTTTTTCGCAGCTTTCGCTGTTTTCATACTCCACGCTGCTTGGACCGGCATGCATCGCACGATTTGCAGTTTTTACCATTTTGTACATCACGCGAAGACAGTACTGCTCGGTTGGGTTCAAGCTTTGGTGTTGTACTTTTTTGCCAACTTACAATTATTTTACAGTTAGCTGAGTATGTCTACTATTGTGACAGTTTGAAGAGCCTCTCAGGAGCGTAGAAGCACAATTAATTTAACATGGTAAAAAAAAATTGGGAGTTGGCTTTTAAGGCGAGAGCTAGATCCTAGGGGTTAACGGCTACTATCTGTTCTGGAGTGAGATCCTGAAATTCTGTGCTTGAATTAATGCGAGAATTATTGAGCACAAACTTCGTAATTCTTGCGTACTAGTTTCTGCCATTTCTTTCTCAAGTCTAGGCAATTTCGAGACCTTACGATGCTATGGCCACTACACGGTATCTTGCCGAGCACTTCCACGTCCTGCACGATGTCAGCGTGTGCGCACAGAATGAAGTCTATTTCGTTTTTACTTTCACCATTAGGTCTCGTTCACGTCCGCTTCCAGTTTTACCGTTTCCGTTGAAGGTATTCAAGATCAGTAAATTATTGCGTTCTGCGAACTCTACTAATAACTCCCCACTGGTATTTCGAGAATCGATATCATATTCCCCCGTTGGCTCCAACTCCGGAGTCTGACCTTAGTGTTGACGCAATGAACGATCATTAGAGATTGTGCCATAGAACTTGGAGGTGCAGTCGTTAGACAGAACACTGGCAAGCTCGGCGAGGAGACGACAAACCCTATTAAGCCACGTGAAAGCAGGAGAGCCTGAAACCCAAGAGACAAAGTGGAACTGGCAGAGCTTTCGAAGTTAATCAATGGGCATACAGTAGCCGACATAAGATAGTATAATATTGTCACGCTGCAGCAGCTTGCTGAAGCCAAGAAGAAGAGGACGAGGAAGCGAGCAGCGAGCCGTTGTGGGGCTGACCGTCCTGTCCCTAATTGCACTGCGCTACGCATCTTTCACTTCTCTCACTCTGTAAATAAATCCATTCCATCGTTACAGTTTTGGTGGAGGTGCTGGGCGTTACACTGGACGACCGAGCTCTACCGCCCCCTCGACGCAGTAAACGGTTGGCTGGGCTACCGCCGGGAGACGTTGCCATGAACGACGCGGTCAGACCTGACGACGGTCGCGAAGGAGTAGCGCAAGAGACTGCTCGCCCAAGGGTCAGACCTGACGACGGTCGCGAAGGAGTCGCGCAAGAGACTGCTCGCCCAAGACAGGGCGGCCTGCACACCTTATCGGGAGCCGCGCACATTCTCAGGAAGAGAGGACGAGGACGTCGACGACTGGTTGAAGCATTATCAGAGGGTGAGCCGTCTCAATGATTGGAATGCCTCTGCACAACTTTCTCACGTTGTCCTGTATCTCGCCGGAACTGCACTTCTGTGGTTTGACAACAATGAGAGTGTACTGACAACTTGGGAGAACTTCGTCGCGGAGATCAAGAAGTGCTTTGGTGATTCGCTCTCGAAAAAGAAAAAGGCCGAGCAGACACTGTCACGTCGAGCACAGTTACCTGGGGAGACGTGTACAAGCTACATAGAAGAGATTCTGAAGCTCTGCGGGATTGTGAACCTAAACATGTCAGACGAGGACAAGGTAGGACATCTGCTCAAGGGAATTGCCGAAGATGTTTACAATTTCCTTATCTCCAAGGAAGATGTCACCACGCCATCCGACTTGAGACGTCACTGCCGTGCGTTTGAAGCTCTGAAAACACGGCGGATACTTCCGAAGTTCGGCCGACTGGACAACGTCACGAGCGTAGCAAGTGTAGACGTCTCTTCCTCTGACGACCCCGCCGCTATGATACGGCGTGTTGTGCGAGACGAACTGGCTCACTTTCAAGGCGGAGATGCCAACCGCATGTGTCACCAGTGTGCCTTGGACGAGCGCTGTTTGGAAGTACCGGTCTCCTGGTCGCGACCTGCGTGCATCAACCCCCAAGTTTGCGATGACGTCCATATGGAGAGCATCACGACACAGCCTCAAGTGAAGAGCTTTATGCGTCGACAAGACGTGCCGCCTCGGCGAGTGTCTTCCGATTACGTACTGCCCCGGAGACCTGTGTACAACAACGAAAACCAGCGCAGCCCACCTGTTTGCTTCAATTGTGGTATTCAGGGACACATCGCGAGGTACTGCAGACGTCGTCCGCAACACACTGCAAGAGATCGTGCGTACCCGCATCGCATGCAGGACGCTGCACCCTGGCGACCGTCTGCCCCATCTGCCCCTTTTCATCTGCCACCTCGAGAGTACATGCCAAGGAATGCGTCTCCGGCGTCTGACCGCAGCCTGACTCCACCACCAACTCGGTCGCGTCGATCGCCATCACCACGCCGCCCACCTACACCGCCCCAGCTGGGAAACTAGCTGGTGCGACCGATGGAGGTGAGGTCGCAGGACGGTCATCTTCGCAAATTCCTCCGCCTGTCGTCATGTTAAAGAACAAAGTGTGTGTTTGTATCGAGGGCGTTAGTACTGTAGCCCTAGTAGATACTGGTGCTTCCGTGTCTGTGATGTCCCTTTCTTTCAAGAATCGCCTAGGACAGAAAGTGATGTTTGCCTGGAACGGGAAGTCCACATTTCATGGAGTTGGCGGCGAACTATTGCGACCTCTTGGAGTGTGTTCAGTTTTGGTTACCATGGGTGAACAAGCGTTTCAAACTGAATTCACCGTACTAGCGCGTGCTACTCATGACGTAATTCTTGGCATTGACTTTTTGCGAGACTGTGGAGCCACATTAGACTGCAGAGCGGGTGAAATCTCCCTTAGAACTGATATACTACCGGATGCTTTTGAAGAGATGCCGTCTGGTCGAGTTGAGGTGTTTTCCGTGTCTAGTGATGTGCTTTTGCCTGCTGAAACGGCAAAGTTTGTTCTAGTGACTTTATCTCACCCCCCGTGAAGGTTTGTGCTGTGGTTTGATCGAGCCGGACTATTCTAACACACTAAAGAAGAAGCTTATTGTCCCTCGTTCACTTGTCAACCTAGTAGACGGTTATACTCACGTCTGGACGGTGAATGTGTCCTCCGAGGCCGTTGTTCTACCTGCTGGGTTGAAGCTAGCGTACTTCGAAGAGGATACCACTGTGAGTATTCGTGCAGTTGCTGCCACTACCGACAGAACTTCACCATTCCCTCAACACTCAAAGTTCGACAGCATGATCAACAAATCGCTCCCCCTCCTCCGATCAACGTGCGCTCCGCGAGCTTCTTGTACGCTACGCATCGGTCTTCGACTTTGCACAACCGGAGCGTCTACCTTCACCACCGCAATCCCGCGTGCACCATTGCATCAATACTGGGGCCGCGGCTCCCATTCGACAGAAGCCATACCGCGTCTCTCCCACCGAGCGGAAAGTCATCGACGACCAAGTTAAGGAGATGCTTCAGAAAGGCGTAATCCAAGAGTCATCTAGTCCTTGGGCAGCTCCAGTTATACTGGTCAAGAAAAAAAGATGATTCGTGGAGGTTCTGCGTCGACTACAGACGCCTAAACGCAGTAACGAAAAAGGATGTATATCCGCTGCCACGAATAGACGATGCCATAGATTGCCTACATTCCGCTTCGTACTTCTCATCTGTCGACTTGCGCTCAGGCTACTGGCAAATACCTATGAACCCACAAGACAAAGAGAAGACCGCCTTCATTACGCCGGATGGTCTCTTTGAGTTTAATGTAATGCCCTTTGGCTTGTGTAATGCTCCGGCCACCTTCGAGCGATTCATGGACACGATTCTTCGCGGCCTTCGATGGGAAATATGTATGTGCTACCTTGATGACGTTGTCATTTACGGCAAGACATTCAGCGAGCACAACCAACGGCTTGAAGTTATTCTTGACTGCATCCGCCGTGCAGGACTGATCCTTAACTCTAAAAAGTGTCACTTTGGTGAGCGTCAAACGCTTGTCCTGGGTTTTCTTGTCGACAAGGAAGGCATCCGTCCCGACCCTCAGAAGCTTGCCGCCGTCCGTGACTTCGAGCGACCGAAGACGGTGAAAGACCTCCGCAGCTTCCTTGGCCTGTGCTCATATTTCCGCCGTTTCATCAAGGACTTCGCACGTCTAGCTCATCCACTCACGTCGCTGCTCCACAAGGACAAACCCTTCGCATGGACTGCTGAGTGCGAGTCTGCGTTCAGCGAGCTAAAGTTTTTACTGACCTCTGCTCCAATTTTACGCCATTTTGATCCCGAGGCACCAACTGAGCTACACACCGATGCTAGTGGTGTGGGCATTGGAGCGGTACTTGTACAGATACATAGTGGACGCCAACAAGTCATCGCCTATGCAAGCCGCACACTAACCAAGGCAGAACGGAACTATACCGTCACCGAAATGGAATGCCTCACGGTAGTATTTGCCATTCAGAAGTTTCGACCATACCTGTACGGCCGCCCCTTCAGGATAGTCACCGATCACCATTCACTTTGCTGGTTGGTTGGACTACGAGACCCCACCAGCCGGTTAGCTCGCTGGGCATTGCGGCTACAAGAATACGACTTCTCCGTCACGTACAAGAGCGGTCGCTGTCACACCGATGCTGACTGTTTATCTAGACTTCCGTCAGCAACCACCAGAGATGGGGAAGGTGACTTGGACGAATATCTTTTTGCGATATCCACGGAGTTTCCCGATGCCGCGGCCTTCAAGCGTGAACAGGAACTAGACCCTTCCTTATCGACTGTTCTTGATGCCGCTCGGTCAGCAGGACGGAGTTCGCCTTTCAAGATAACCGCTGGTTTACTGTACAAGAAGAACTATAGCGCTGAAGGTGCTCCACTTCTCCTCGTCGTGCCCCAGAACCTTAGACCCCAAATCCTTCGCGCCATGCACGATGACATCACATCAGGTCATCTAGGCTTTGCTCGGACGCTGCACCGAGTGCGTCAGCGTTTCTACTGGCCCAAGCTCTGGAAAACGACAAAACAGTACGTTGCCAGCTGTGCTATTTGCCAACGTCACAAACAACCAACAATGCCTACGGCGGGTGCCTTGCAGCCCGTTAAGCCGCCAACCTGTCCCTTTGAAAAGATCGGCATTGACTTGCTTGGCCCCCTTCCCTAAGTCATCTACCGGGTGTCGCTGGATAATAGTGTGTGTGGACTACCTGACGCGATATACTGAGACGGCAGCACTCGTTTCTGCCACAGCAGCTGACGTATCCTTTTTCCTGCTGCACTCTATCATTCTTCGTCATGGTGCTCCACGTGTTGTGATTAGTGACCGGGGACGGCAGTTTACAGCTGATGTTGTTGAAGAACTATTGCATCTCTGTGGGTCTGACTATCGGCACTCGTCACCTTACCATCCTCAAACAAACGGCCTGACTGAGCGCACGAATCGCACCTTGACCAACATGCTTGCCATGTACGTCTCCAATGACCACAAAAATTGGGACTCTGTTTTACCATTTGTTACGTACGCATACAACACGGCAAAGCACGATGTCACCGGGTATGCTCCTTTCTTCTTGGTCTACGCTCGCCATCCCCAAAGCTTTATAGACACGATGCTTCCCTGGTCTCCACATGAGGACTTCTCAGTAGCCCGCATTTTGTGTCGCGCCGAGGAAGCTCGTCGATTGGCTCGCCTCAGGACTATTTCTTCACAAGACCGAGCCAAAACTCGTTATGACGCTAGACACACGTCTGTCACATTTGCCCCTGGAGACTTTGTGTTGCTTTGGACGCCTGTGCGAAAGAAAGGATTGTACACTAAGTTTTTGTCCCGGTATAGCGGACCTTACGTCATATTGAGACGTTTGAGTGACGTCACGTTCGTCATCGCCAAAGTGACCTCTGACAACCGGCGGTCACGTCGAACCCAACCAGTGCACGTTGCCAGGTTGAAGCATTATTATCATCGGGCTACATAACTCGCTCGGAGAGCTTCGTCTCCACCCGGAGAAATTGTCACGCTGCAGCAGCTTGCTGAAGCCAAGAAGAAGAGGAGGAGGAAGCGAGCAGCGAGCCGTTGTGGGGCTGACCGTCCTGTCCCTAATTGCACTGCGCTACGCATCTTTCACTTCTCTCACTCTGTAAATAAATCCATTCCATCGTTACAATATGAAGAAAATTGAACATGCTCTGAAGAAAAGATGAAGCCTAAAAGCTTTGAAGAGAAATCAGGGCAGAGGCAAAAACCAGATATGTGCACTAAGAAACATGAAAGGCAACATCTCTATCAATATAGCTAAGATATTTAATGTAGCTAAAGAATTGCGCAGAATTCTATTGAGTAAAGAAAGCCTTGGAGCGAACGCAGATAGCGAAAGCCGCTGGTGAGGATCGGCCCTTGGAAGAATGCTGAGATCATCTTAATCCATTAAAAAGGGGACGTCAAGGACATGAAAAAATACACGCCAATCAGCTGACTGTCAACAAGCCATCTCCAAAGGTAGTAGTTAATAAAATCAGGACGTCCTTAGAATTCAGTCAACGAAAGGACCAAGCAGGATCTTGCACAAGCTACTCTACAATAGACCCGTTCACACTCTCAGTCAGGTGATAAAGAAGTGAGCCGAATATAGCCACCTCTTATATATAGCCTTCAGAGATTGCGAGAAAACATTTTATTCAAACGAAATCTGAACGCAGTCATGCAAGCACTATAGTATCAGGGCCCAGTGTAACGAGTTGAGCCTGGTAAAGGAACTGTAGCAACATGGGGAGGGTGAAGCTGGGTACAGAGGAGGAGAGCAGAAAACGAAGCTATTCGTTTTGTGCTCCCCTCCTCTGTAGCCCACTGTGTGCATAGTTAATGAGCCAGCAAGAGTACGATTTGGTGTGTCGGTAAAAGGTCCTGCATATAGTTATTCCGCGCTTCAGTTCATGTGGTGCCGCCAGTGAAAGAGCCAGAAGTCCGTGCCAAAAGCTATGACTAAACATAGCCTTGAACTGACATAATGTCGCGAAGACTATTATAAAACAGCTCCCCTGTTTAATCATAACTGTCGTGGCAAGAATGTGTGCATAATTTTCATGGTTTTATTTTTTTCCTCATAACGCGCTTTTGGTTGAGCGATGTGGAATTATTTGGCTTTCAAACAGTCATTTCTCAATGGTCTCAGTGGGAACTTTCTTGCCGGTTGCACCGAAAAAATTTTAACATACCAAATTATGCTTAAAGGGCCACTAAACCACCTCCGATATTTTTTCATACATTTTAAGTAAACACGCGCATCGTGTGCAGAATGCCGTCACGATCAACGATGCCACACGCGGCAGCGCTACAAAGCCGCGGGCGCGCCACAAATTCAAAAAACAATCCCTCCTCCTTTCCGAGCCCTTCCGGCCTCCGCGTGACGTCAGGATGTGAATAAGTGACGTAGAGCGCAAGTCATGCGCAATTGGTCGAACAGGAACCTAAGACTTCCGGTAAGTCAGTCAGCTGGCCGCGCTCCTTGTTGTTGTTCGTCGTGTTGCCCGTGCGGAGGTGTTCTGGCACGGCGTGTCACCGTACGGATCCATCATGTTGGCGATCCTTTGAAGGAGTGCGCGCAACACAGGATCCATGCCGGCACGATTCGTATGAGCACGGGCCGGCACGGCAGCAGCGGTTAGCCAACAAGCGCGCAGTCGACGGAGCAGACGGAGTGCGGAGTGGCGGCAACCGGAAGTAGGTGTTTCGAGCAGCGCGTCGGCGGTAACGTATGCCACGCGAGATTGGAAGGGTCGCTCGGCGAGAGGGCAAACCGGCTTTGGGAGAGGATACCAACGGAGGGTGGCGATGGAAAGAGCGAAATGAGCGATCGCCGCGTTTCGATGATGAAACGCGTATAACTCAAGTAGTACCGCAAGAATATATATTATAGAATATATAAAAATTTGGAAGTGTAATTTTTTGCTGCCAACTGATTAACGCAGCAATAGAAAACACTAGCGCCATATGTATAAAAACATCCAAAACAAGGAAAATTCAGAATATGCATTTTGGAGATAAATGACTGAGGAATAGTATAAATAATTAATAAATGCTTTAGACAATGTTTTTTTACCATTCTAAAAAAAAATCGGAAATGAGGTACTGCTTCTTTGCTCATGCCATACGGTGAAGCATTTCTTGCTTTTCGTGAGACGCAGGTGCATTCGTGCACTTCTCGCACAAAATCTGTTTTTTTTACAAGAAAAGCCTACTGCTGTTCCTATATAGATAGTTACCCGGGATGTGAACAATGGCTATATATATTGATGTGACCGAGGACGGGTAACAGGCTGCCGGCGCAGAAGGACTTGCTAGGCTTCTTGCTTACAAAGAACACGCGTTTTATTTTACATATTTACAGGGAGTTTTAACAAACAAGGCGTCGAGACGCGCCTTTACACCAAGAGTGCCAAGCACACACCAGACGAGAGTGCCCGCGAAGGCCCGAGAGCGCGCTCCTTTTATAGCGGTCCGTGCACGCGCTTCTCCTCAAGTCTCTTCACAAGACGCGGACTGCGTGTCCCAGCAACGCCGATGCGCGTTCCCTGCAGCGCACAAGGACACCTCTTGCGTTCCTGCTGGACGCGGACTGCGTTTGCAAGGTATGTCGATGAGCGTCCCTGGCAGGCCGCCTTGCCGGTTATAACAATATCAGAAGTCCAATGAACTTCACCAGTTCGTCTGGCGTGACCTCTTTCCATGAGCGACTTCTCTCCGCTAGGTTTGTATTTTCGCAGACAGTATCGATCCCCTCCGCCGTAAAAGAATTGTAGAACGAAATCGTGTGCAGTTCTAAAATGATGTGCTCCGAGCGGCCTTCTTGGCGTGAAGAGAAGTGTTGCAGCTGGCGCCAGCACATCGCGGTCGAGCGACGTGTGGACCTCTCACGTAACCAGAGGAGCTCTGAGATAGTGAACAAAGGTCGGCAGCTACGCACGCGTGGCGAAGATCTTGAGGCCATAAACGAAACCAACCCCTGAACGGCTGTGGATGTCCTAGGCTGTCGCAAAACATCGTCACCGTCAGAGCTTTAAGCTGAGTTGCTGTCATCTTCTGACTCAAAGCTCGTTTCCCAGGGGTGGAACAGCTGCGCCATTTGCGCCATTGTGCGCCAAACTGGTTTACCTGCGCCATCCTGCGCCGAACCACCCCTGTTGCGCCAAACTCGCTTATCAGCGCCATACTGCGCCGCAGCACCCTAATTTAGCCGCAAGGTCCCCGTGCCTGAAAACGTGGCGGAAAC
>JALIZH010019603.1:0-33111 GCA_030522465.1 Rhipicephalus appendiculatus | reverse complement strand
TATACATAGCCTTCATAGATTACGAGAAGGCATTTAATTCGGTGGAGACATCAGCAGTCATGCAGGCACTGCGGAATCAGGGCATCGTCGAAGCCTATATAAACATAATGGAAGAAATCTACAGTGCATCCACAGCCACTATAGTCCTCCATAAAGAAAGCGACAGAATCCCAATAAAGAAGGGCGTACGGCAGGGAGACACGATCTCTCCAATGCTATTCACCGCGTGTTTACAGGAGGCTTTCAGGGCCCTAGATTGGGAAGAATTAGGGATAACAGTTAATGGAGAGTATCTCAGTAACCTGCGATTCGCTGATGACATTGCATTTATGAGTAACGCGGGAGACGAATTACAGCTTATGATTACTGAACTGGATACGGAAAGTAGAAGAGTAGGTCTGAAAATTCATATGCATAAAACTAAAGTAATGTGGAACAATCTTGGCAGAGAACAGCGCTTTGCAATAAGTGGCGAGACACTGGAAGTTGTAAAGGAGTACGTCTACTTAGGACAGGTAGTAACCGCGGAGCCGAACCGTGAGAATGAAATAACTAGAAGAATAAGGATGGGATGGGGCTCATTCGGCAAGCATTATCAAATCATGAATGGTAGTCTACCACTATCCCTCAAGATGAAGGTATATAACAGCTGCATCTTACCGGTACTTACCTACGGAGCAGAAACCTGGAGACTTACAAAGAGGGTTCACCTTAAACTGAGGACGACGCAGCGAGCGATGGAAAGGAAAATGATAGGTGTAACCTTAAGAGACAGGAAGAGAGCAGAGTGGGTCAGGGAACAAACGGGGGTTAAGGATATCATAATTGAAATCAAGAAGGAGAAATGGATATGGGCCGGGCACGTAGCACGTCCGCAGGATAACCGCTGGTCATTAAGGGTAACTGACTGGATTCCAAGAGATGGCAAACGCGTGAGGGGGAGACAGAAAATTAGGTGGGTAGATGAGATTAAGAAGTTTGCAGGTATAACGTGGCAGCAGAAAGCACAGGACCGGGTTGATTGGCGAAACATGGGAGAGGCCTTTGTCCTGCAGTGGGCGTAGACAGGCTGATGATGATGATGATGATGTCTACCGCCGCTTCCGCCGGTGTACGTAACCACTATCACACGAATTAAGAAAAAAAACTAAATTAATATAAGATACCTTTGAAAGAACGGGAATTGAACCCGGACCCTCAGCGGGGCAGCCCCGCGCTCTACCACTGAGCTATGACGGTGCTTGTAACTTCGTTGCAAACTGACGCTATGCAGGCATCATGTCGGCTAAGGAATCTCGTTAACATGTGTTTTAAGGCGTTTTAGAACAGTGAGGTAACAACCAGGCGTCACAAAATGTGAATTGCGTAACGAGTGGGTCGTTCAATGCTCCAATTCATTACAAAAGAATCAGGCATAATTCGTCATCGTCGTCAGCCACAGCATCAACAAAGCGCACATAATGTGTTACAGGTGTGTAGCGGGTACCGTGCTTCTCCGTAGAATGGCGAATAATGGCATAGTGTACGCTTCCCCCACTACCCAAAAATTGTGATGATTTATGGCGTAGTGGGTACAATGCAAGTGTACTTGTAGTAGTTGCCCCACAAGTGTTTAAAAAAGGCTTTATAAAAGGTCGCTCTTCCAGCCTTCGCTGTGACTGGGCTGCGCGTTCCGCGCAGGCCTGAAGGTTTGGTTTTTTTTTATGCTGTGTGTACGTGCGTTTCTTTCCCTCTCTCTACACCCTCTTTCACGCTCCTATTTGTACACCCCTGAGCTGAATAGAAATCCGGATGCTAATATATGGTTAACCCCCCAGCTTTCGTCTTCATCTGTCTCTCCATCTCTTGTAAGCGGTAGCTTGCATATGACGCTCGTATTCAACATTTTCTAACCTATTTGAGAGCATGGTAGCTGAGGGGCACGCAAAAACACAGGCAACAAGGTGCTGAGTGTCTTCTCTAACAAGGGGCTAGGCTTCACTTCTACGCGGGAATTGACCAAAAACGATCGGCTACGATTTCTGGATTTAGAGCGGTCATTGCAAGAAAAACATGTTCGTTGGATGTGTTCCCCTAAGACTGCGAAGCCGCTTCTTGAATAGAGCTCGGGACACTTCCGGCCGGTGAAGAATGAAATCTCGTTAACTTGCCTAAGATCTGCTTTGGACAAGTCATGTACGCACCTTATGGACACAGGTTTTTTTTACGCCGGTAAAAAGATTAAAGACTGGGAGGGGGGGGGGGGGGGGGGGGTCGCCCCCTTTACCCCCCTCGTGCGCACGCCTATGATTACGAGGCCTCCGATTGGCCGCGTCCGCCATATTGCCCCGGCTCGCCTTGCCATTGGTCCAGTGCTCGCTCCGCGAGATCATCGCCTGCTGTTTGCCCGTCGCGAGGTCACGGCTGTCGAAAATTGCGCTACTTCATGACGTGTTCACGGTTTGACGATAACTTAGAATATAATTATGATTTAGTTGCAAGTGGGTGCTCGATCAGATTACGATGGTGCGCCGCGCTCGTATACCGCGCGTCCGATGCTCGGAGTCGTCCCTAAGCCTACCTCCGCTGACAACTAGACGAACCTCGAACTTTGCGGGCAAGAACAACGGGCTAGCGCTACCACGGCAACGTGCTTCTTCGCAAGGAACGACGCATATCGCTCGCAGGATCCTCGTAACCGCGGATCGGCATTTTACGCATCGGCGGAGGACTCCTCAGTCATGCTCGTCAGAACCCTCGGCCAAGGACTGCTCGGAGCCGCGGCATGCAAGTTCGCACAACGGCACTCGATAATGCGAGACCAAGCATATTGCGCGCCGATTTTTCGTCATCGTAGCTGCGCATTTCGCGCATCGTCACCGCACGCCGCAGCCAAGCGCATCACGTGCCGGCTCCACGGACCCCGCGGCCGGGCACTTCACGAACTGATAGAGTGCTGTGAATAAGCACTAGCGATGTATTTTACACCTGCTTAAAGCCGTGCTTCGTATCGCCGCAAGATGTTCTGAAGGAATGAAAGCTTCGTAGATTAGCGTTTCCGCGACCGGCCGTACGAGGATACGTTTCACAGGCTAGAGTGGCAAAAAGACGTGTATGAAGCAGGGGGGACGAATTTCTATCTGGTTGACTCGTGTCATTAAATAAACTGCTAAAAATTCCAGTGCCACCAGTGTTTTCGGCATAACTGTTCGTTATTTGGAAAGAAGGCATAGGCCGTCATGGTGTCAGTCATTTTCTGTCACTATAAACGGCTCTCTATGTATAAAAATTATGCACTGATTATTTGTAGTCAAGAAGCAAGACTATTAATTACGCTAATGAGAGCATGAACACATGGAAAACGTGTAATTATTTCAGTATATGGCCTAATTAGATTACAATATCTTTTCTGTCATGTCTATCACACCACTCCTTTATGCAGATAACTTGGTTTGAAATACGTAACTTGTTGTTTGTAGATAAAAAAAGAATGCCGAATTATCGAAAGTATCTTGAAAACAATTATCAAATACCTGTTTCGCCTATGAACTTGCATTTTCTTAAGGAATATGTAACTAATAAGGATTATGTAAGTGCGTAAGAGCAGTGAAAAAGCCGCAATTTCTGCCATTTGCGACTTTGTTCACAACGTGTGTACGGTGCTAGATGCCTGGTCAGGTGACGTTTCTTTCAACATCACCTTTTGCCACAAGCACCATGAGAATCTTGTATTGTTGCACGAATGAAGAAATAAATCAAAATAATGGTGAACGCGGCTCGAGACACCATGTCCTAAGCCGAGACGTGCACTGAACGCATTCCTTATTACATACCAACAACGTGATTGCGGATGGCGACCGGAGAACACGACCGAATTATGTGATTTTCCGAATTAACGAATGCAGAATTAACCAGCTTTTACTGTTTCACGTTACTCTATAGAGTATCGCTATTACTTTTCTTCCCTCTCCCCCCCTCCCCCCGTGCAGGGTAGCCTACCGGGCTCAGCCCAGGTTAACCTCGCTGCCTTTCTTCTACCCTTATTCTCTCTCTCTCTTTTAAGCTTACGCCCACATACAATGACTTCTACAAAAGTATGCGTTTGTTTTGTGTTAACGTGCTCGCCTTACTCGGTGCGCGCAATTTTAGTAGTACACAACACCATACAATGCATCCCAGCTGCAAGTTTTTCTTTTTGCATGCTGATCGTTTTCTTCTAAGACACTTAGTAAAGCTCGCACTAAGATAAGAAGCTAGTAGTCCCTCTTTGTATGCTTCGTGTTCAAGAGCCTTCGCCGAGCTCTGCGTAACATCCAAATAAAAACAAAAAATGAAAGAATGTTGCGTTTATTTTGCTGTCCAGACGTCAGGAATCGAGAGTGGTATATACAGCGTTTGTTGTGGTGGCCATATCTTCAACCGCTCGCTCAAGTTCAGCTGGGTATCCACCCAGAAAGTCAAGTAGATTCCTAAAGAGGTACTTCCTGTTCACCAGACCGATGACGAAGTGGATGTGCGTGTAGTAGGGATCGGCGATGTACCCTTCGTGTTTGACCCTTGAGCCCAGCGAAGATCGGAGCTCCTCCACCTCCTTCGGCGTCACAAACTGGTCACCCTCGCTCCAGAACAAGCCCACGTCCGTGGTTACGCGTGACAGGTTGTACTCGGGTGGCTCCCGCTAGTTGAAGCAAAGGACATTTGAGTGAGGAGCGCAGGAGGACGTTCACACCACGAAAAAAGCATCCTATAGTCCCACCCTCAGTGAGCTATCGTTACGTGGCCAGCTACACTTGAAAGTCGCGACCCTTTCTGATCTTCCTTGCTTTAGAGGCATTGATCCATTTACGTAGGACCAGTATGTTCAGTACGCCAACCTAGCTGTTTTTCAACGTAGTTCTTTCCGCACAGCAACCTGGTGATCTACCGGTGAAGGCGCGCGCTATTAAGTTAACGAAGTTTCAACAATATCGTTGTGATAGAGACATCTATGAATGTGCTTCGCGTAGATTTAATGTTCAAAGCTTATCTAAACTCAGGAATGTAAAAACTCGGCAGAGCGAAGGTAGAAAGCAGTACTAATCAGCTTGAATAGTCTTCGGCTCACCTCTCTGCAAACCGATCGTATCATTACCGAGAGTTATCTGCAAACTGGTGCTTACGCGAAATACTGTAAGAAAGCTCTAGTTAAGGTTCACTTAGGTAAGCAAGATTGTTTAAAGCAACTAATAATTATGTAGGCGCAATGGTATGATTTTTATGCCATGCGCTTCATATCTTTGTTACCAAACACGTAGCCTGTCTCTAAATATGATCCTCATTGTGATCTGCTATAAAAACTGTACTTTAATTCTCGGCATTGCAACCACTCCTGATCCAATAAGACTATGTGTTTCAGAACGGGATATGATGAACATAGAGACAGTACTTCATTGTACTCAAACACGACGAACATTTTAGTAACGCTCAGTGTGCTGTCATTGGCAACGCTTCGGCTACCGTTACAAAAGGTTAGTTAATCAAAAGAAACTATGAAAGGCTATTAGCACTAAGAGATTTAACTCACGAAAACTGTACACAACTCACGGACAAGAAATGACTATATGAATGACACCTTAACTAATGCTCTTGGTTTCATTAAGGTACAAAAATATCTCGCACATTTGCTGCGTTCGTGACATAACTCATGCGTGTGTGTGTGTGTGTGTGTAAGAATATTTGCGCGATGGTACATTGAGCAACATTTCTTTTACATTTGTGTACGGTTTTTCTTTCGCTCATTTTGCAACTTGTGCGCACAACGTTTTCTTGAGACAAATTTCAAACCACTCTCTTTGCGAACTGCTATTTTCTATTACTGATACTGCTATTTTCTAGTACTGATTTTCTGATGCGCAAGAAGCCGATTAATGAACTAGCTCTGTGAGGGAAAGTACAGGAATTCAGAGTTTCACTTCAGAATAGGTACGCGGCTTTAACCGAGGAAACTGACCTTAGCGTTGACGCAATGAATGATAATCTGACTAGCATCATTAAGGAGTGTGCATTGGAAGTCGGGGGGTACAGTCGTTAGACAGGACACTGGTAAGCTATCCCAAGAGACGAAAAACCTCATTAAGAAACGTCAAACCATGAAAGCCTCAAATGCAACCGACAAAATAGAGCTGGCGGAGCTTTCCAAGTTAATCAATAGGCGTAAAGTAGCCGACATAAGAAAGTATAATATGGAGAGAATTGAGCATGCTCTAAAGAACGGAAGAAGCCTCAAAGCTATGAAGACAAAACTGTGCATAGGCAAAAATCAGATGTATGCATTAAGGGACAAGGAAGGCAAGGTCACAACCAATATGGATAGAATACTTGAGGTAGCGGAAGAGTTCTACAGAGATCTGTACAGCAGCCGAGACAGTCAGGATGATAACGTAAGAAGCAATAATAGCCCAGAGGAATCTGACATCCCACCAGTATTTACAGAAGTAAAGAAAGCCCTAAAGGGAATGCAAAGAGGCAAAGCCGCTGGTGAGGATCAGGTAACATCAGACCTGTTGAAAGACGGTGGAGAGATTATGTTAGAAAAACTGGCCACCCTGTACACGAAGTGTCTCTCGACAGGGAGGATACCAGATTCTTGGAAGGATGCCAACATCATCTTGATCCATAAGAAAGGGGACCTCAAGGACCTAAAAAATTACAGGCCCATCAGCTTACTGTCCGTTGTCTACAAGCTATTCACAAAAGTAATTGCTAACAGAATTAATACGACATTAGAGTTCAATCAACCAAAGGACCAAGCAGGATTTCGTACAGGCTTCTCAACAACAGACCATATTCATACTATCAATCAGGTGATAGAGAAATGCGCAGAATACAACCAACCCCTATACATAGCGTTCATAGATTACGAGAAGGCATTTGATTCGGTGGAGACATCAGCAGTCATGCAGGCACTGCGGAGTCAGGGCCTCGACGAAGCCTATATAAACATAATGGAAGAAATCTACAGCGAATCCACAGCCACTATAGTCCTCCATAAAGAAAGCGACAGAATCCCAATAAAGAAGGGCGTACGACAGGAAGACACGATCTCTCGCCCCCCGACGGGACAGCCCTCAATGCTCTTACCATACAAACAATGAACGCCTGCGAGGCCGAACAAGTGGCCATTGCCCTTGCTCTAGCCCTCCCTCAGCGCGACACAATATTTACGGACTCCAAACCCGCTGCATTGGCATACCGCCGCGGTACACTATGCCAGGCGGCCTTAAGCGTTCTAGCATCCGCTCAAATAAACGCGGACAAGCACATCCACTGGTTCCCGGGGCATGAAGGCCTCAACGTTCAACTAGGGGTCCCCAACGGTAATGAGCTGGCCCATAACCTCGCGCGAGATCTTACGCGCCGCGCGGGGATGCGGGCCGGCTCACCGGCCGGGGACCCCAACACGCACCTGGAGCCACTCCTCTCCTATCACGAGATTTGCTCGCGCTATAAGTTATCTAGAAAGGAATTCCCCTCACCTCACTCAACACTAAATAAAGCGCAACAACTAACGCTTAGACTGCTCCAAACGCACAGTTACCCCAGCCCCTATATCTGCAGCAAATACCTCCCAGATATACGGCCAGAATGCCCTAAATGTCAACATCCGAAGTGCGACTTAAATCACGTGCTGTGGCAGTGTCCCGCGCTAAACGCTTGCTTCGGGTCTCCTGCCACCGAGGACGACTGGATCAACCACCTCAGGAGCCCCGACAGGGTCCTTCAACACCAGGCCGTCCAGAAGGCCCAAAAGGTGGCTGGCGAGCTCAGACTCCCAGTCCCCACATGGGCGGAGCCACCGGGCCGGCCCCCCGTAAGGGGTGCCCAGGCTCCTTCAGGACCTTTAATAAAGTAAATTCTCTCTCTCTCTCTCTCCAATGCTATTCACCGCGTGTTTACAGGAGGTTTTCAGGGCCCTAGATTGGAAAGAGTTAGGGATAATAAGTTAATGGAGAGTATCTCAGTAACCTGCGATTCGCTGATGACATTGCATTGATGAGTAACGCGGGAGACGAATTACAGCTTATGATTACTGAAGTGGATACGGAAAGTAGCAGAGTAGGTCTGAAAATTAATATGCATAAAACTAAAGTAATGTGGAACAATCTTGGCAGAGAACAGCGCTTTGCGATAGGTGGCGAGACACTGGAAGTTGTAAAGGAGTACGTCTACTTAGGACAGGTAGTAACCGCGGAGCCGAACCATGAGAGTGAAATAACTAGACGAATAAGGATGGGATGGGGCTCATTCGGCAAGCATTATCAAATCATGAATGGTAGTCTACCACTATCCCTCAAGAGGAAGGTATATAACAGCTGCATCTTACCGGTACTTACCTACGGAGCAGAAACCTGGAGACTTACAAAGAGGGTACAACTTCAACTGAGGACGACGCAGCGAGCGATGGAAAGGAAAATGATAGGTGTAACCTTAAGAGACAGGAAGAGAGCAGAGTGGGTCAGGGAACAAACGGGGGTTAAGGATATCATAGTTGAAATCAAGAAGAAGAAATGGATATGGGCCGGGCACGTAGCACGTCGGCAGGATAACCGCTGGTCATTAAGGGTAACTGACTGGATTCCAAGAGATGGCAAACGCGTGAGGGGGGAGACAAAAAATTAGGTGGGTAGATGGGATTACGAAGTTTGCAGGTATAACGTGGCAGCAGAAAGCACAGGACCGGGTTGATTGGCGAAACATGGGAGAGGCCTTTGCCCTGCAGTGTGCGTAGACAGGCTCATGATGATGATGATGATGATGATGATGATTTTTTAGTATCTGTCGCAAACCCTATGCGGCGGTAGGCGTTGGCGTATTTCTTTATTAAGTGGTGGCCAAATTTGAACCATGAAGTAATTGATTATTTTTACTTCAAACGTAACTCTCGTCTCAAAAGAACGATTGATCGTGCGTCTTTTCTTCTTACCTGCCCGTAGACTTCATTGTTCTTGGATGCACCGTAGTCAAACATTTGAGCCCGCTTTGAACCAACGAGCTGTAGAGAGCAAAAACAGAATAAACTAAGACGTCTTCTCTAACGTAAGTAATAACTGATTGATCTAAACCTGTAAGGTTCCATAATTGTTTTTGACCAGTGGTGGAATTCACCAAACTTTTCATTGTAAGAACTTTGCCTGCAGATGCGTGCGTACTACGGCGGTTTGGCGCATGCTTGCTGGCAAAAAAAAATATTAGGAAATAGTACGTTTTAGGGTGTGTTTGATAGAATTATTTTATGCATTTTGTCAATAATCTTCTTTTGTAGAAAAATTCCCGAAAACGCTTTGATTTAGACAATTTTGCCTACGCGCTATGAAATGAAAAATGTTAAGCTACCATAAGGAACTGTCCTATAATAAAAGCCCGATGCGCGAAAAACGCAAAAAAGCAAGTGTCGAAAGAATGCGTCAAACGGTCGATTTATAGGAAACTGTCGTTTCGTACCTGGTTTTTACAATTTCGTGAATTTCAAATGGTGGTCACGTACGCAAAAAAATTTACCGCTCAAAATGTTTTGGGAAAATACCGCAGAACTAATCTCTATATGTATGTAATATTCTCAGACTTTTTAATATGAATTCATTTTTGGCTAGCGCCACGGCTGGGACAGCTGGCGTAAAATGACCCACATTGTAAGCACTTTCAGAAACCCGTAAGCGTGCGAAGCACCATAATTTACATGGACCATTGCCGCTTTTCACTCATAACACCGTGAAGTGATTGAAACGCTAATTTGTTGTTCCAATGAATGTGACCGATGAGGTCGTGGTCTTTGATGAATGGATTGTTCAAGGCCCATTAATCCACGATTCCATGATCAACGCATGACCTATCCGTGACTTTTGTAGGATGTTGTTTTGCAACATGTCATAATGAGTAGATTTAGAAGAAGAAACACTACTTCGTAGGTATATACTGCGACATCCCACTTCCTCTTTAGCTCCCTTTCGTGACCTCGAGTGTCGCTAGTCGCTTGCATTTACCAACAGCGTCACTGTGCGTTTGTTTATTATTTAAATGTGCGTAGTTCGCATAAAAGAGTTCACGCAATCGTCAGGAACTGCGTGAAGTCACAACGTGAACAACAGCGCTAAAAGGAAACACACTTCGTTTGTGTGGTCCTTCTGACAAGTATGCGCTGCACACTTGAGAGACAGATTCTGAAGACGGTGCAAAAAAAATATTCTATTTAACAAACTGGCATGATACTCACTTGTCCATAGTGTATGACATTTTTCATCGATGTTCCTGCGGGATTGTGACATAGATAGACAGGAATCCGCGTCTGAAACAGCAATATGAGGTAAATAAGAAAAAGTTAAACCACTGAAATTGCAAAGGGAGATCTCTAATGCATAGGCCAAACACTCGCAGTGAAACGCGGTTTTTTACAACGACACCAATAAATCATTTCTTGGGCTTCTTGCCCTGGAAATTTCGTAACTCATCGATGCGGCTTCAGTAGACGACATACTTTTAGCTTTTGGTGTTCCTTAAAATGGCACTTGTATTCTCGCTATGGCGTAAATGTAATTCCTACGTGTGTCAAATTATGGAGATATTTATGTTCAGTATTTATAAATGAGGTCGCCGCAGCATCTTCGCTTCTTCTTTGAGTGTTTCAGCGCTGAAAACGAATTTATTGTTTATATCAGGAGCTGGAGCTGAAGGACCGCATTTAATTTCGTCCCGCAGGGGCCGGGACACGAGAAATTTGCAGGGTAAAGAGGCGCAGTTTAAACAAATTGTCAGCAAATGTTGCCACATGAAAGAATTGAGGCCGCTCCCATATTTTCACATATGGGTCATTTCCAAAGGAGATTCGATGTCAGGATTCGAGAAACATATGCATGCCTAGCTATACAAAATGTCTAAAATCTGGACGCCAATCGTGAAAGGAAGTTTTTTCCACGGTTAGTTTTCAACGCATTGTCTGCAAGAGTACGAAGACACCCATGAGCGGGCCCGGGCGCTAACGAGAGGTCCACTCGCCGTATGTCGCCCGCGCTCCGCATGTTTGGGACCTCTGGCATATATCTTCGACGCAATAGCAAGAAAGGTTGATCACCAAAACAGCAGCGCAATATTCACAGAAAAAAATCACCGGCGATTACGATACTGCCCAATGCAACTTCTGAGTGCAGCTGTTTAGGTATTTTGATTTTGCGATAAGTTGACGCGAATAATTTGAGAGAGATAGGTATGTATACACAGTTGAATACCACTCTTTGTTTTCCACAACTCTTCCTTTAAGAAACACTCCTCTGCCAGTAGCGTGACAGGCGCGGACAGTTTCGTGCAGCCCTTTTCACATCAACCGCCGAAGATGGAGCGTAGTGAGGCCGTCTCGCTAACCGGGAAACCGCTAAAGGCAGTGCGTGGACGTGTTCCACAAGAGGCACCGCAGACAGGCCTCCGTTCACGCAGCGCTTTATGTCCATATATGGTATCGGTGGCGACCTCACCGCATACCTTATTGATGACGTCATCGGCGATCACACGACAGCTGTCACTACCAGCTGTGGCACCGCGGGTGGCCGCCGCAGAATCTGTCACCTCTCCACTGTCGTTCCCTTCCTACTAGTGCTAAACTCGCTATTGCCGTATTTCCCCTCCCATTGCTCTCCGCGTTCCCTCTCTTTCATGCCAGTTCGCTCTGCGGGTTACGACGACACCGAAGTCTCTCAACGCACGTACGGGTGCCTAAGACCTGCGCTCTAAAGGTTCTTGGACTAAAATGTTCGTAAAAATTGTTTCAGCTAATCCTTACACTGGACGTATCATTATCGAAGCCGGCCAACTAATGACAAAAAAGAACATGATTTATCCCTCCGGCATAGCAATCGGTATAACACGAAAGTGAACTGTGTCTTCACATAAGTTGTTGATCGTTCAATGTTCATTGACATATGCGAGCTTGCAAAATGCCTGTTGGTGTCCGGCAGCTATAGCACCATTTGACGTGGATGCACTCACGTTGACGCTTACATTCGCCTGTCGAAACCATTGCCTTTATGCGGCGATTTATGCCGCCGTTTTATTAGTCACTGAAGTTTTGATAAGGTTATAAGGCTTGTTTGTGAAGGTTCCTACATGTGCGTAGGCAGCGCATTTGGTAGAGAGCCCGGCCCCTATATGGCCGCGGAGTTATCTGAACCAGCCGAAAACGGTTTTGTTTGTTGGTGCGTATTTTACCGACGTCACTTTCATGACGGAAATGACGTGACAGAATTCATGGTGAACCTAAATGTACATTTACAGCGCACACGCAAAGACGCACCACAAATCAGGAAAGAAACGACACACACAAGCGCTGACTATCAACTGACTTTATTTCGGCAATTGTCATTGCATATATGCCTCCGAGTCAGCCTTACCGCACATGCGCCACGCAATGGACATAAAAAAAGTGAAACAGTGGAAAAAAAGAATGAGTGTATTACATACGCGAAGAAATGAAATCAATCTCGGATGAGTGCAGGGACAGAGACGTGTCGCTTACGCAAAGATGAGCCCTTTCTCTGATGTGATAGGCTTCTAAAGCCAGCCGCGCATGCTCATTGTGGCTCCTGCCAAGGATCGACGTCCCTTCAAATCGTGCCTCACAATTGCAGCAAGCGTTAATATGAGCCACAAGATGGGCTTGTGTGTGTCGTTTCTTTCCTGATTTGTGGTGCGTCTTTGCGTTTGCGCTGTAAATGTACATTTAGGATTATGAACCAACTAGGCCCAAAAGAAGTTTCATGGCGAACCCCGGCATAATACAGTTTCGTGTTAAAAAGACTTACGAAAGAAAAGTTTCGAGAATTCAACCCCACGACAAGAGTATGCGGTAGGAGTGCTGCGATGGAATCGTACTGACCAGATAGTGCTCAGCAGCGCGACATCACATGTGCTGTGGGTAAACAGTTACGGCACGCACGCAATGAGTCACGTTACGCAGCTCTCTTTGCAACACCCGTAGCCATATACATATGCAAGCACGAAGGGACACTTCATTTAATTTTACTTACTGACGAACGGGTGTGAAGATGCTGAGCTTTTTGATTCGCAACAAGGGAGCAACGATTTCCCAGTTGCCAACTTTATTAAATGTTTATCAGCAGTATGTGAGGTCAAGTTGTTGAAAATCGGTTATGTTGGATAGCAAAGATAATGTTAAAGCTTAAAGCAAGAAAAGTAAGCTGTTGTTAAACCAGGAACGGCCATCATGTGATTGGGAGCACATTTGCGGACAACGCAAAAAAGGAGTGACAAAGGTCGACACCCGCGTCGTCAAGTATCTCCAAAGTAGTCGGCCAAAAAAAAGGCAGGAAGGGGAAAATTGAAGCTAGTGATGAAAAATTCGTAAACAGCGGGTATGTGCTGAAACCGACGTTTTCACAAGTGGACGTGCCTTCTTCAAGGCTGCAACTTGAAATGTTGCAGCCTTGAAGAAGGCACGTCCACTTGCCGAAACGTCGGCACCAGCACACGCACCCTGTTTACGAATTTTACATCCCAGTAGTCGTGTAATATATATACCACAAGCCCAGCGAGCTATTTTTTATCGATGACGTCCAGTTCCCACAAAGAACCCTTCTTCCATGCCTGTACATCTCTATAAGTGTTTCCTAGTTGTCTAAGAAGCCCGAAAAGGAGATGCAGTTAGCGCGCCAATAAAAGCGCACCTTACCAGATTAATATATCTGCTCCCGATGTTGCTGAGTCTGTCGCCGAGGAAAGTGCAGACACGCTTGGCCACACGGCCGCACAGGAGTCTGACGATGCTCATGAGCTGGAAGTCCTTCGGGAGCACCTCGGAGCCTCCCACTGCTTGCGCCAGGCGCTGCGTGGATCCGAAGGCGTACGAATAAGAAAAGGTGGCGAGGGTTTCATAAGAGCAGTCTGCAGCCCCAGTACTAACACTGTTTCACACCTGCTGTTATAAATACGAAGACAGCGAAATTATTGGGGGCACCATGTTGCAAACGACAACGACCTTTTCAAGGGTAGCATGGGTATTCAGTAAGGTCGCCATGGCTACATATTTCGCATTCGAGCAATAAGCCTTTGTTCCAAGTCAGCACCTGTGTCACGTGTTCCCTCGTTCTGTCTGCTGTTTTTTCTTCCCATATCGATAAAATATTTAGCATCGATTCCTTAATTCTTACAACATATGGTACTAAAAAAGAGTTATCTGTCCACAGGTCGGAACACTGAAGCCATTGATCGTGTTACATTCAACAATACAGCCTCTAAGCCATCAGTCAACGTAGAAGTTTTGAAAACAACGATGATAAATGTGGTACGGCGCATGGCTTATAGGCTGACGGGACATAAAAGTACTCATTAAGTTGATGTTCTCACCAGTCCGTTCTCCGCATACGGGCCAAATATTGCGAGCGGTGGCACTTTGATGTGAGCCAGTTTGTTGAAGGGAGCCAGTCCAGCGAACGCCTTCACCTGCGAGTTACATCCACATTTATCAAGCACACATTGCACAAACAAATATGGAAGCCCTGGAAAGCGTAGGCAATAACTTTATTTGAAATATGCTTGCCACGTTACACCAAATAATCAGCGAAGACCTCGTTTGTGCGTATCAGGGCTACATACATTTGTAATAATGCGACTGGTCTCAGCCCTTCATTCAAATAAGGCGGACATCTTATTCACTGCGACGTGCAGATGGTTTATTCATTTCAGGCAGTTCCTTTTTATTATAGAACTGCCCAATGATTTCGCGTTATGACTTATACGCGCTAAAGTTATCACGCAGATCCGTTTATGTCCAAAATTTTCTGAGCTATCCATTGGCGGCGTAGTTTAGGGTAGGTAGAAATGCCTTAAATTTGGTTATAAATGCTGGTTATTGATACATTTCACATAAGCACTGCATTTTTAACAAGAGAGGGAGATGCAAAAGAGGGAAAGGCGCGGAAATTGACCATAATTGAAACATTTGGCTCTGTACCCTACACTCGGGGGGCAGGAGAAGAAAAGATGGAAAAGCGGGTGGCGACAAATAAAAAAAAAGTGGCGCAAGACAAGTAAAAAAAATGAAAAATTCTGCGAAAGGGGAGCAGTATGGTCGGTCTAGTAAATAAGACAAAAAGATATTATGAAAGAGAAGTGGCTGCTTCAACCAGCGAGAAGGGATCCAACCAGCACAAACCTTCTGTGTTTTATCAAGAGCGCTATGATGATGGTTGTTTGCTTATTACTCTGATATATTGAAATGCAAACAGATATGAGGTAACCTGTTGCAGGACTTCTTGCGTTTCTACTTTCACCAACTCAGGCTAACTTCGCCGTGCCGTTTAGCGATCTGCTGTTCAGATTTTGACGAGTGAGGCCTGTGTCATTTGAGCAACTCCAGAGCTATGGCACATCGAAGAGTCTGGTGTTGTTTGCCAAACGGAAGCATCGGTAACGGAGAATCGAGAGTTTCTTCTGCCGCAGTAAACGAACATGAGAGAAGTCATTCTTTGGCGTATGGGTCCGAAGCGTGGACTTGACCATTGCTTGTTTTTTACGAAAGAACATACTACGAGAACCGGTTCTCGCAGTTGAAAAAATCATATCAGCCCGTCTGCTGTACTTGAATGTAGACTCGTATTGCAATATAGTCGGGTGCTTAAGTTCCCAATTGCAATTACGCTGCACCATACATGCACAATCATGGGAACCTAAGTGAAATGAGAACAAAGCATTACGAATATTAATAGCTTTCGCGAGCGATAATTTAAACAACTATCTCAGATCGCTAAGCTTATGGTTTCCAAAGATGTTTGAAGGGGTTAATTAAGCGTGCAAGCCAAGATCACGCTGCTATTACGAGTACTGGTGGTGACAACAATGAAGCGGTGCTCTTTACTTCAATTTGATTTCAATTTGATTTCTGGTTCAGGAGCATACAAGACAAAAGCTGAGAGCGCAGCCTTGACTGAAGTCCAGTCCCTGGAAATTCAACAGCGCAGCGGGAGTTCAAATGCAGCTGCCGCATAGCGCACACAAGAGCGTACAATACTGATCTATTGACAAATGAATACATACATGGCCAGAAACGAGCAAATTACAATATGCATACTGCTGGTAATTCCAGCGAACCCTAAGTTAAGCCCAACGGGTTTGTATTTTGTTGTTTGGCAATCTATAATTTTTTTCAAAAGTCCGGTTGTTTGCAGTCTTCAGGGAAAAAGAGGAACATAGAGTCTATCGTGCCTATAACTATATAAAAAATGGGCTGCCAAAGAATATTTCATTGTATATGAAGCCCGATAAGCCGGCCGCTAAAAACGCCGCCCACCACCGGCAACTGCCATTTTTCCGTTGCGTGTGTTACGTCATGTGCTGCACGGAGCGGATCCATCATTTTCTTCCGAAGGTTCAGCGGCTGGAAATCGTTTAATTTCAATGCCAAGCTGGTGAAAGCTTAAATAGCCAGATTGCCGGCGCAGCTGACAACCGAACAAAATTATACAGGCACACGCACAGCAATCAGCTTGTTACGTCGCTGCACGCGAGTGCGCCAGTGCTGCCCGACTTTCAGGCCACTCGCGTGTTTACAAAAATATTCAATTATAAATTAAGCGCTTGACCAAAGGCGTGAAATTTCGCCAGCTTGTTTGTAAACGTGCAAGCATTAACCAACATATTAGATTATGATCGATAATTAGCAGTCATGGTCCCTTAGGCATGTCATGGTGTTTTATAACGAGTCTCACGTGCCTTGTCGTTGTATTCGGGTCTCTCGGACATCATGGCGAAGAAGATGAGGGTGCCTTGTGACATGCCGAGGTAAAGTAGCTGGCTTTTTCCTGTTTCGCTCAAGCACGTAGTCTATCTGAGCGGGCAGGTCGTAGATGGCGTGTTCGTGAAACCTGCAGCAGAAGTGATGTTCAGAATTTGGAAAATAGGTTTCTAACACGAAGCATTGCGTTGGAAGTAATTAGGTATTTCCGATGTAATCTTAAAGTGTACGTAAAAGAAAAGAACCCTTTCCGAGCTAAAATAATGGGCGAAACGTTAAAGTCAAGTAGTGTTATAGATAAAGTGGAATAAAGACAAAATATATGCTAGCGCTAAGATTATTATTGAAGTAAATGTATGATGTAAAACCTACCGTATTTAATCGAACAAAGCCAGTGCTCACTAAAGTTAGCTATGCCTAGGTTATTGCTTGGTAATGTTGGTCAGCAATAACCTACAGTTGCCCAACCTCACCAACCATTTGTAAAAATGTAACGAAATAATACATATACCAAGCTAACTCTCAGCATCCTTTGATTATTAGCTCCTACACAAACTCAGGAAAGTTGCCGGCACTTTTTGTTGCTGTTTGCCGATTGTGAAGACTGAATCTAAGCGCCATCACAAAACAAAACAAGAAATTGTGAGGTTCTTCTTGCCAAAACACCGGTATGATTGCTGCGCGCAGTAGTGAAACATTCCATATTAATTTTGACCTCGTAATTTTCTGTAACAAACCTGGCCTTAAATTCAAGTACGAGGGCTCTTTTGTATTTCGTCCCCAACAGAATGCGGCTGCACTGGTCCAGAATCGAACCCACATCCTCCACCTCAGCCGCGAAGCTACCACGGCTAGTCTTAAGCGCCATCACTGTGACATGCGCTAAGACGCAAAATGTTCGGTACAACCTAGTTCAGATGCATTACGGTTTGTGCATGCTATTGTGCTATAGTGCTTCCTGCAATTTTATTCTACTACAATGACTGCGTAAAATATTGGCTGAGGTTTCGTCTGCGCGAGTGTAACTACATTCTTATGGCCAATTCAGGCTCATTCGATAGGAACAAACGGGAAGGAGTTACAAAAAGCATGTTTGCATAAGCAGTATTCTTGTCAATCTACGCGATTGCCTTGTATAAGCCAGACCGGCGCGTGGCTTACGCCAATACCGCAGCTGCGATCGCGGCTGTTTAAAACTGACCGGGGTTCTTCACGACAAGCAGTCAATAAAATACATCGCTAACCGCTATAGGAGTCACTCATGGGCAACCACGTCGATCGGTCTATCGCAATAAGGAATCATCAAAATATTTGTTGAAAAAAAATAATCCTTGTCCCCTGGTGCATTCCCCCAGTAAGATCATTCGGTTTCAAGCCAGGCTTTCTAGTTCATGCATTTAATCCCACGTTTGGCCAACATCGCCCTTGAGGGAAGTCAATGTCCATACTATGGCCTTTCGCATAACCCTATTGCCTCCCGAACTTCAGACACATCGAGCCATTCACCATCAGCCATGGCGGCTCAGTAGCAGATTCGTGGTGCTTCTGAGCACGAGGATGCAGGATCGTATACTGCTGACCGCAATAATCATCATCAGCCTGTGTTCTGCCCGCTACAGAACGAAGGGCTCCCCCAGAGATATCAACCCAACCCGCCCGAGTGTTTTGATTCCATGTTACGCCTGCAAATTTCCTAAAGTTCGCAACTCCATACAAGCCTTTGTCGACATTGTTCGCACGTCCCGTCTCTTGGTATTGATTCCTTCGCTCTGGATGATTCTCCGTTATCGGTCCTTGTCATGGCGTGACATTTCCAGGTGCCATTCTTTTTCTTTGTTCTCAATATCATCTACGATATGGCCTACCCCTGCTTCTTTTATAACACACTGTGCTGTCTTTTTTTCCTCTTAGCATTAATCCTATAATTTTTCATTCAATCGCACTCTTAGCGGTACCTAAATTTTATCGAGTTTCTTCTCGGGTTTCTAAGATAGTTCAGTTTATTATTCTAGTGTTCCTCAAACCATATCGTTGTTTTGAGAAGCAAAATTTTTGTAGTTAACTCAATTTGTAACGCATAACAATCAAGATGATGTAGCTCTTACGTGAAATTCCAGAATGACCTTGACTTAACATCTAAGGTCCGGTGCTTTCTGCCAAACGTGTTGCCCCGTGTGTTGCCGAGCCAGACGTCGTAGCCGTTGTCAGCGAGAACGAACCCTGCGGTGAAAGTGCACACTTAGCCAACTTGCAATAAACTGTTATTAGCTCTACAGCACGACAAGGTGCCATTAGCACTCGCAACTTGGGACACGTTTTATGGAGGACTCTACAATTAAGACTAATGAATAAATTGTGCGGCTGTGATAGCACAACAGTCACCGGCAACAAACCAATATAAAATATGCGATTACACACAACGTCCTTGCAATGAATTTTTGTCATTGCATTCGTGAAGAGGACGCGAGCAGATCGGGTGAAATAAACGAAATTCTATTTTAGAAAGAGGAATAGCGTAAATGAATAGACCTTTTTTTTTTTTTTTCAAAATATCCCAGGACGCTCCGCGGGGGCTCGGAGTACTATGAAAAAAATCCACGCATCTCCACGAAGTGATTCATGACGAGTGGGCGAAGCTTTGGGCATCGTATTGGTGAGTAACCGTACTTTACGCGAGCGTTGCCCCATATAATGTAAATTGAGTGACATAAAGTGTATATAGAAATTTATTTCGCCTTCCAGTGGTCTTAGGCAATTCAGGGAAAATTTAGAAAATTGCTGGAGTAGAGGATATGCCTCGAAAGTGAATCCAAGAACCCGCCATCATACCGGTGCCAAGACACCATTTTGATATGGATAATTTGTTCGGACATATAGTGCTTGACGTGTGCCATTGTGATAGAGGTTTTCTTGAAAAGAATCAACATCTAGGCACATTTTAGTAGAGATCAACTCATCAGTAGTCTTCTCGATAGGTTATTTTCGCCGGGAAAAGCAATATGTTACCTTATAATTAGCCTATGCCTACAGAGTTGAAGTCCATTGTAAAAAATTACACCATCTCCCGCTAAAGGGAACCATGTGTAGATGTGAAGCAGCGGGCGCTAACGCTTACACTGGCGGCGGCGTTGACGCTGGCGCTCATCGCAGCGTTGCGCAGGAGAGAAAACTGGGGAGGCGCAAAGCAGGCAGTGATGGAGCAGTTTTTCCTACTAGAACATGCCAATCGCTGCTAATGGGCAATGAGAGACAGAAGACTCCGACTGGACACAGAGACCCGCACTCCGCTTTTAGTTAACGCGCACGCTGCGAATTTTTATTGTTCAACAACGCACAGGAGAAATCTCTCATCGGCACCACCTTGGAGGTCAAGATCCATTGCTATATATACGGGATGGCCAGTGAACGGTTGTGCAGCGCGAGCAGTCGGTTTTTTCAACCAAGAAACTCGCTAGCAGACGCTGCCTGCGTCGGTGTCGCGAGGCGAGAGAGGGAGGAGCGTAGGAGAGGAGAGAGAGGGGGTGACACGCATGCGCAGTGGGAGTGTGAACGCCGTGGGCAGGGATGCGTAGAGGAGAGAGGGGGGGGAGCGTAGGAGAGGAGAGAGAGAGGGGGGGACGCGCATGCGCAGGGGGGAGTTAGACACCGCGGGCAGGGATGGAGAGAGGGGGGGAGTGTAAGAGGGGAGAGAGGAAGGGAGGCGCATGCGCAGTGTGGGTGTGGTTGCCGCGGGGAGGGATGCCTAGAGGAGAGAGAGGGGGAGAGGAGGTTTTTTATTTTTTATTTTTTTTAACTGTTTGCGCATGCGCAGTAAGGGTGGGCACGCGGCACACCACCACCACCACCACCACCACCACCACCACCACCGGATTAAGCTTCGCCATAAGATGCTTCACATCTAAAACTTTTTTTTTGTCTGTCTCACATATGTTTCGACTATAGCAACGTTTCTATACCGTGACCACAACGGAAGACAAGGCTAGGTCCTGAGTAGCTTCGCCCCTAAATGTGTGTACATCGAGCTAGCCGGCTGCTTGGTCGCCCGCTTCTGACTGGCGCCGTGGGAGTACGAAAAAAAATGAACACACATATCTGAATGCACCTGTATGAATTGTACGTATGAAATGTGATAGGAATAAGACAGTCAGTGTCTTACCAAGCGGATGTATATCGGGTTAAGCGGTAGGCGTGTCATCGCGTGCCGATACCGTCAAGACGTACTGTCGCGAGCAAAATGAGCTGGAACATCAAATTCATGCACATTCACGATTACTTGTAATTTACTCATATGAATGTGACGTATTCAATTGCAAGAGATATATTTACGCTTGAGCATTTAACGTCATAAATACTGCGCTTGCCAACTGCGTTTAAAAGGTAACCTCAGCGTTTGATCTCAAATTAGCCATAACTATACATATCTGCGGTATATGTGGTCACCTCTGAGCTAACACGTGAGGACACCACCGGCATTTGTAAAATCCAACGCCTGCAGTTAGTGTCAACGAAGGGTGGTGGACGGTTATCGTTTCTCACCTATGGCGGGAGGGACGCGCAAACTGTCTAGTTAACCTATCTTATCTTACTAAATGCCTATTATACTCTCTCGCCTACTCTGAAACATCAAAAAGTTACCTTATGCTCTTCGACAGTATCGGTGAACGCTGATTATAAACGCATCTTCGAATTTCATAGACCGCTTCTGGACTTCGTCTAACAAACCGAGTTGTATCTATGATTTAATGTCTGCGGCAGAGCATGCTAGTGCAAAATAAAATAAAGAAAGCAGTGACGCCTCGGAACCGCTCAGCTTCTCCAATACTGGCATGCGGATACATTATACAGATGGAAATCGTAGAGGTCATCGCAGATAAGCATAGAGGCTAATAATTGAATTCCGGAGTAATATGCTGCACCTTGCCAAGTTTCTTTGATCTTAGAAGGGCTAGCACGGCACAAGTCGAAAGCTAAAGCGTGAGGCCCACGAGCTCATCGCGGTAGCAGCTACGGCGTAAACTCTCCCCCGTGAGCGCTTACGCGCCTTTGGTGGCGCTCTGTGCTCGAAGAAGGTATATTAGAGTGCTGGGCCTTAGCAAGCTTTGGAAAGTGTAAAGAAAGACAGATGAGCAAGGCGAGTTTTTTCGCAGATAGAGCTAGGTAAGTGCATCATCTGAAGAGGCGGTGACGTCATCGACGTAGACAAGCTCATGGACCAAGAGCCTCCTGTTCCACCAGAATCTCCTGCCTCGATTGGGCATCTTCAGCAGCAAGTTGTTGAATCGACTTCCGTTGATCTTCAAGAGGCATTGCATGAAGCGGGAAACTCAATCCTGGACCCAAATTCGTGGCCACGCTTGCCGGCGTAGACATGGAGTTCAGAAATTTGCAAGAAACGACGACAATGCTCAAGAACATCCCCATCACACTCTGCTATCAATGTCATGCTTCGTCGAATAATTGATGCCCTGCTGTCACTGTTTTATGGTATAAATAATGCACCTCTGGCATGGACTGCCCTCAAAAATTATGCACGCGATAAATGGTTTCTCGCATCAGTACCGTAGCCTGGGGTGATGTATATAAAGCAAGGCCTCCTCATTCATAATGCAGAGCAATCATAAAACGTGTATCTTTCATATATTTCATCAATTCGGTCATACCATCACTAGGCCTCATTTCTCATCCCATCTCCATTTCTTTCTTACGGCTACACAGACTCGCACTTGAGGAATTGCTTGATAGTTATGCTTGAGTATTGTACGTGCGCTCTAAGGCCTCTTCTGTGCATGAATGGAATCATTGTACGTTGGAATTTGTTATCTTGTATTGCAGCCAGTCGTGCAATTGTAGCAAAAGCCAGCTTGCAAAAAGAGACGGGCGCGTTTCGATCGCAAACATGGACATCGCAAGATATTGAAAACTTAGGCCTGTCGAAGATACAGAACAGGCTCACGATGCCCACAAGACAGGAAGGAAATGAGCACCAGGCTGTCTGGTCGTGCCCATGTAAGTAGTATGCATGTGCCTGCATCACAAGAAGGGAGAAGTACAGAGAACTAAGAGAGAGTGGTAGAGACGACCAGTTTTACATTGAGATGACAGCCGGCGCAAGGGCAACACCAGCCCGAAGCCTCCTAAGCCTCCCGATCTTTGTTGCTCTCCACTAATCCTATTCGCCGGAGCAACAGGTCAGAAGCATTACACTTAGGCCGTCCTCTCGACTGAGTGAATTTGACAGAGGAAAATGAGAATTAACAAGAACGAGGAACTCACCGAGTGATTGGCCAGGGAAGTCGAGCACCAGGGACGCGGAATCTGCGAGGAGTCCCGTCATGAGGAACACCGGACCGCGTCCTCCACACCAGCGGTCCTTGGAGACGCTGATGTGAGCGCATGAACCTTCCTTTCCGTGGGGTATTCGGTGCATTTGCAGAATGTAGCCATCCTCAGTGGTTACCTCGTGGGTCTCCAAGGGGTAGCCGTTGCCTCCTATAAGATTCTCCTGGCAATGGAATAAAAATGTGGCTTTGACGAAAGACACACCACTCAATTTTTTTTCGTAGCGGCAGATGTCGAGGCTACAAAAAAAGGGGAGGAGTCGCACGAAGAAAGGATGTATGTACTCATAACGCTTCTACCAGTCCGGACACATGCCATTTCCTCACGTCGTGCACCAGCCCTCTCATCCCGTCGCCTCATATATTACGATCTTGATAATGTGTGCGGGGCTGTGCTGCGGGCTGGACTATCCCTTACACTAGCTGTCCATTGTGTTTGAATCTGCCTGACTTTCCACTGCAAGCAAAATTTCGAAACGTATACGCTGTCACGACCAAGAACGACGCTGCGGTTCGGGCGCGTGGGCGGCTAGAGCGAGAAAGAGAAAGACGAGGCAGATAAAGACCAGCCGGCCCAGGAACGGGTGCTGTCTCTGTGTCTGATTCTTTACAACACTTAAATCCACGCAATAATAATAATAATAATAATAATAATAATAATTGTTGGGCTTTAACGTCCCAAAACCACGATATTATTATGAGACGCCGTAGTTGAAAACTTCGGAAATTTCAACCACCGGCGGTTCTTTATCATGCCCCTAAACCTAAGCACATGGGTCTCAAGCATTCTCACCTTCATCGAAAGGGCGGCCGCCGCGGCCGGGATTCGATCCCGCGACCTCTACAGCCACGCAAGCTGATGCTCGCCACCTAATATCAACTTATTTATCCTAATAAGATCTCAACGCCCTCATCTCATCCTACGAAAAAATAACGTTTTTGCTAAAATGAGAGGGACCCAATTCAAAAAGGTTTGTGTCCACAAGTGTTGCTGGCCGCTAGCTGACAGGCTTCGCTAATGATACGTGTACATCGCGATTGGCTGGAATTTTCTTTTCTGAACAATTTCAGTGTCAGAGATTGTTATGGATACGGACTCAGTCATGCTGGTATGCTAGCCTATCCGGACCTCTCTTGGGCACCTACAAAAACTGCAAGGCCACAGGGAAGGACTACATTTTCACTCGATTTGCGGTTGACCTAACGCTAGCTTACCTTCTCAGTTTCGGAGCAACCGCGTGCCGGAAACTTTGAAACCTGGTTCACAAAGATTTTTTTCGTTGCGTTCCGATTGATTTCCTTTTCTTTTTTTCTTTTCTTTTCTCTTTTTTTTTTTTTGCCGATCACCTTCGCAATGTTGTCATTCGCCACCACGATTGGCCGGGGAAAATTCATAAGAAACTTGCTGCTATAAATGTCTCTATATTCACCCGGGATTTTAACAAAAAAAAATCACGCCATATCCACGAAGTGAATGATGATGAGTGGGCGAAGCTCGATCGTTTTCATCCATTGCAGAAAGAGAATGTGTGGTCTGGAACGCGCTTATACTTCATGGTCATCAGCGTCATCGTCATCGTTATCACGTTTAGTGGGTACAATCCACTATACTGGAACGCGCTTATACTTCATCGTTATCACGTGTAGTGGGTACATTCCACTATACTGCGTCATCGTCATCTTTATCACGTGTAGTGGGTACATTCCATTATACTGCAACGCGCTTATACTCCATCGTTATCACGTGTAGTGGGTACATTCCACTATACTGCGTCATCGTCATCTTTATCACGTGTAGTGGGTACATTCCACTATACTGGAACGCGCTTATACTTCATCGTTATCACGTGTAGTGGGTACATTCCACTATACTGCGTCATCGTCATCTTTAACACGTGGAGTGGGTACATTCCACTACACGTGGCTACCTACCTACCTACCTACCTACCTACCTACCTACCACTACTATTACGACTACAGAGGAGGGACAGACCCACACCATAAGGAGCTTCGCCCCTAAAAAAAAACAGACGACTTTTCGAATAATCGAGAAGGGTCTACGTCACAGCGGTACCGAATAATCGAGAAAGGCTGAACTCACAATTCCGGTACAACCTCCGCCATCTTTGCCGCCACCCGGGATGAGTCTGGAAGTGAGGTTGAGAGCGAGACCGAAGCTGGTCACCACGAAGCGAGGCAGAAGCTGGGCGATGGCAACCATGGCGTCCCGAGCTGAGGATTTACGATGATTTTCACACTAAAGACCTCGCTCCTTGTTTCGCGTAGGAACGGGCCAAGAATAGAGACAGTTTAAAGCAACAGGGAGTCAGCAGTGTTCTGTTTAAAGGAAAGATACACCTGTCATTCGAGTAACAGTAGGTTGCTGACAAAATCTCCGTAATTTCCGCTTGATCTCGTTTTGCGGTGAGTGCTAAATGACGGGAAAATGTAGGTCACGATGGCGCTAGTGTTTCTGTCGGCGACTCCAGGCAGCCGGCTATCAAACTCAACAAAGCCGGCAATTCAAGGTGTCTGCACGATGCATGACGACGCTCGCTCGAAGTCTGCGAGTGAAAACGACCGACGATATTTTCCTCGCTCGTATAGAAAAGCGCGCGTTAAGAGCGTCGCGACGCCGCGACGTTTTTTTACTGCGCCATTCCAGGCGCGACGTATGAAAAGAGGCGCCTTTGCGCTTGCGGTGTGCGCCCTGTTCTTACAACTCGTGGCAACAAAGGTGACGCTCGGCATGCGACACTGCGCACGCTACTCAGCGTAGGAGGTTGCGGGGATTCACCGGAGGCTGTTTTTTATTGGTGACGTGCTCATCCGCCAGACGACGCCCTCCCCCTTCGCGACGTCTTCCGGGAGAAAACAAAAACGAACGCATCCGTACAAACGAATACAGGAGGAGGAGGGGGGGGGGGGGGGGGTACACTTATTAGCTTTCCGTGGTCAGGGCCACACTGCGGTGCGGTGTGTTGGCCCAGATAACCGTTCAGAATAACAACAGCCGCTTTTCAGGACGCGTGATTAGTTCCTCCGATTATTTGTCATCGGAATGTAAGACTCAATAAAAAAAAATTGGGGGACCCTTAATCTTCGCCTTTAAGAGTTGAACGCGACAGCGATATCCTGTCCCGTGTGTCTACTTCAACCACTTAGTGCATACTTGCTATGCACCCACTACTTGGTGTTGAGGGAATACGCGCAGTAAGGTGTGTGCCATTTGTAATGGGTGGCTGGCTTTAAACTATGGAATCGTTATGATAGTCACATATTCTGACGCCCGATGGCAATGTACGCTTGTACCACGCAATATTCCTGGGATATTACATGTTATATTGCGACGCCTATGTAAAGGACGCTTGCGTTTGCGAAGCATGAAAGTTATTTTCACTGCATTTCCAAGCAGAGGAAGTTATTTTCACTCTACTTCCAAGCAGCGGCATGGCTGTGTGGTAGAACACCTGCGTGCCACGCAGACGGCCCACGTTCAATCCTCACTCGGACCCGGAAATTTTATTATTTATTTTATTTGCATCTTTCTTGACTTTTCGGTCACGGTCAAGATGATGATTTTTCGCTCACAACCAACGACGCCGACGCCGACACCGACTCCGGAATTTCTGCGAAACGAGCTCTTTAACGCTATCGCGTTAAAATGCAGTGCTGAGGAAGCAAGAGGCCAAACAAACTTTAATGCGTCAGTTTTAACTGCCGCTCTCTCATTCTTTGTCACGTGACTGATCATCTCGTGAGAATTTTATTGACACGATGCTGGGTTAAGTAGCCGGCTTCCTCCGTCGACGTTTTAGGCTCGGCACTGCCACGATTGTAGTTTATGGATTCAGGGTAATGCATCCGCATTATATGAAGCAGTGATCTATATTTGATCTGCATAATACAAGATGGCCTTGAGCGCACGCACTGATTGATGAACTGTGCAAGTGCAGCAGTTCCGATACATTATGCAAGGTCACCAGTTTGTGTGCGCCCGCGGTACCGCTGTTAACCTCCTGCAGCGACATTTACGGTTGAACTCTACTTCGTTTCACACATTTCATTCAAGGATGTGGAAGCTACGTAGAAGTACGCCGATCATAGTGGGTTTTTCGATGATACTATGTGATCTCAAACGTTCGCGCAAACCAAGCACGAGCCTGCACGCAAGACAAGGCGGCGGGCTGCGAGGGAAAAACGTCAGTATGAGCAGAAAGATACTTAACAATACTTTCCACAACGTTCCAATGACTGCAGGGCACACTTCGTTTCTTCTTAAAGCAATGGATCATCTTTTTTTTTTTATTATTCAGCCTAAAAAACAGTAATTTCGCATATTTGCTGTCATACTCACCAAACTATACCTGGTCTCAAACGCAGCTAGCCTCCGCAGTGTGCATGTTAATTACGAAATGGAGTATAAGCTCGCGTTGTGGTCTTTGGGGTAGAAATGATACAGGAAATGGAAAGCACGACATAAAAAGGCATCAATAGAAGAAAAACAAACTTGAGAAACGAAACGGTAGCCCCTCGCCCCTCCCCCCCCCTTAAGTGTTCACGCCGACTCTCTAAACGTCAAAGATGTAAAACATTACACAGTACGAAAGTCCGTCACGAAATGCAGTGCAACAATGTGTCAAAAATGTTTTTGACACCGGAATTGAACAAGACTGATATCAGTAGCATTTTTGAAGTGTTTTTCCAAGAGGAACGGAAGTCTTCTGTAAATCATAGCACACAATAAATCGCCTAAGGAAAGTTAGTCGCCATGCCTTACAATTGTGCATTTGATAAAGTCATATTTACATCAATAAAAAAAATTACACCATCTTCCGCTAAAGGGAACCATGTGTAGATGTGAAGCAGCGGGCGCAAACGCTTACACTGGCGGCGGCGTTGACGCTGGCGCTCATCGCAGCGTTGCGCAGGAGATAAAACTGGGGAGGCGCAAAGCACGCAGTGATGGAGCGGTGTTTCCTACTGGAACATGCCAATCGCTGCTAATGGGCAATGAGAGACAGAAGACTCCGACTGGACACAGAGACCCGCAGTCCGCTTTTAGTCAACGCGCACGCTGCGAATTTTTATTGTTCAACAACGCACAGAAGAAATCTCCCACCGGCACCACCTTGCAGGTCAAGATCCATTGCCATATATATGCGGTGGCCAGTGAACGGTTGTGCAGCGCGAGCACTCGGTTTTTCCAACCAAAAAGCTCGCTAGCAGACGCTGCCTGCGTCGGCGTCGCGAGGTGAGAGAGGGGGGGGAGCCTAGAAGTGGAGAGAGAGAGGGGGGACGCGCATGCGCAGTGGGAGTGTGGACGCCGCGGGCAGGGATGCCTAGAGGAGAGAGGGGGGGAGCGTAGGATGGGAGAGGGCATGCGCTGTGAGGGTGTGGTTGCCGCGGGGAGGGATGCCTAGAGGAGAGAGAGGGGGAGAGAAGGTTTTTCATTTTAATTTTTTTTTTTAAAGGTTGCGCATGCGCAGTAAGGGTGGTCACGCGGCACACCACCACCACCACCACCGGATTAAGCTTCGCCATAAGATGCTTCACATATAATAAATTATATTGCTTGTGTGCCAACCATGCGCTACTAGTATTGCTGATATGGGATTATTCGCCGGTTGTTGGCAATCTTGTAAAGAGGATCCCAAGAGAGGTAACACAGACGTCGCTAAAATGACGGCTACCGGATCATTTACGCCAGTGTAAGATCGATTTATCTAGACTGAAGCTGTACATACAAGTGTTAATTCTTATTCGTGGAAATCATACCACTTAACGAAGGGCGCATCTTTACAGCGTAGATGTTACACGCTCGAGGTTGGCCATGTGTCGTACATAGCAAACTATCAATATCGTGAACCGGCACGCGCTCCCTTCTTTATGTCGTCTTCTGCTTGGCTCCCAGAACACGTTCTGCCATTTCTCCGGCGTGGGATGCAATAATTCTGATGGGCGAGAGAACGGGTACGAAGAAAGAAAGAAAGAAAGAAAGAAAGAAAGAAAGAAAGAAAGAAAGAAAGAAAGAAAGAAAGAAAGGAAGAAAGAAAGAAAGAAAGAAAGAAAGAAAGAAAGAAAGAAAGAAAGAAAGAAAGAAATTCTTCGCAAAAAAAATCTTGGCGAGAGAAAGCATATGTATAGCATGACAAGCGGTGGAAAAGAGAGAGGTGAGAAGGCAAAAGCCTAGCCAAGTCAAGACAAGCTCTGCTGTGAGCCACCCTTGCGCAATTATTTTCTTAGTCATTTGTTTATTGCTGCAGCATATTTTTTTTGTTCATACCCTCAAGGGCTGAGGGCACCACTATGGCGAGTTATAGGGCTTACAAAAAAAATGATATTGGAGATTGCGCCTAGGTACTAGCTAACCATTCACGTTTACTCCTGATGTCTTCCATGAACTTGAAGGCATGCAAATTCCTGAATATACCAATCGAGCTAATGTTTCTCAAAAACTAGCAATGTCTTGTTCAGAAGCAATAAATAGAAAAAAGGGGTTACAGGCCTTCAGGGAACAAGCGAAAAAGGTTTAGTGCCACATGCGCTCATACCGATTCAATTACTATGTTCGAGGCACGCAGAAATAAAAGTCAGCCCGGACAGTATATAGATTAAGCCGGAGAGTCGGGATATGGTAATAAATTTGACACTTCATGGATTGCCTGAAAATTTTGCAATGGAATGTTACTCAGGCTCGATATAGGAAAATTTTCATGGACGTAACCCTTGCTTTGCAGGTATCCCTGTTAACAACAACTCTCGCAGCTTCATTCTAACGCTTAATTACGTTTACAAACTTGGCAGTAAATGAATCTCATATAGGGGTCAGATAGTGAAGTTACCTTATTGTTGGAGTTTTGAATAGGAGGAAATTGAGAGCAGAAGAGAAGTTACGAAGATAATTTAACGAGCGGTTATCATTCTTAATAGTGTTGATTACGCACATTTACTAGATAATTTCGGAGGTGATAAAGAACGCCAGGATAACGGTAAGACGCAGTTTCTATAGTCCGGCTATCTAGAGAAAGACAAGGAGAGATGGTGGCAGTTCGAGTGAAGGTGCTCATTAAAATTAAGATCTGTGAGCTACGTAATACCACAATTAGATAGCTTTGTAAGGCGGTAGGGTCATTATACCCTACTAGTTAACTTCACTAAATGCAACATAAAAGTCTGCAGAGAGGCGAATCTGATAATAAATGCAATGTGCCAACTATTCTTTATAGGACGAAGTACTGAAAGTGACGTCCTTCTGCGAGTATGGTTTGTACTTCATGCAAGAGCAAAAGTTACGCCAGAGCAAAAGTCTGTCGTTCCATACTTGCATGCTAAGACGCAAGATGGAGGTCTCTGGTATATGGTAGCGTCTAGGTGTATAAAACTAACCTTCATAAATGTGGGCTATGAGAGGCACGCGTGCACTCTCCGTGCATAACTTGTGGCTGGGTTTGCGAAACATGGCCCCGTAGCTGTTCCAATGCCGCACGGAAGAGCCTAATTTATTCGTCGGCATCAGCTTGACGTAGTGTGCGTAATTGGGTCACGGGCGCCGCCGCAGAATGCTGCAGCAAAAGTAACAATAATATAAGCCTCGTTTACCCCTTTTCTTTGACTCTGCTAGGTTAATTGACGGATGCGTCACATTACATAGGAAGCCTAAAGTTCAGCTTAAAGCACTCATTAAGTCTTCATGTACTTTTCACAGGTGTGCCAATACTTATGCATACGTCTACCGTGGTTCAAAGGAATGCGTGAAGCGTCTAATATGGCTGCCATATCTTTCCGATCCACCAATGAGCATTCGGCACGCAGATAGTGCACAGTTTCATAACACGACTGTGCGAAAGTTGTTCTGTGAACTGTCGTTTTCCTATGTGGAGCTAGATATCTCAGTGAGATAACACATTGAGGCATCTCTTGCGAGATAACTCAGTGGGATGACATGGTGAAATAACATATTGAGGTATACAGGTGATAGTTCGCGGTTGACGCACATTTGTCTCCCAGCAGTCACCTGGCCTTATTAGTAACACGAACCAAAAGAGTAAGTAGGTCTGTGATCGCATTATCAGGTTCGAACTGGTGCGCATTGTTTTCCTTCATATGTATTGTCACTAATGATTAGACTGTGGGTGTTTTCTGGCTGGATACTTGCTTATAGCTTGATGTGTCTGTAGCCTATATTCAATTTCTTGAACGTTTTCGAAGCTTACGCAGCGACGAGTGCTATCTCTAGTCACATTGCTCTCGTGACACAAACTGTATTATACGTGCTCGAATGAAAACAATCACGAGCTATTATTCTTGTGTGCTGTGTTATTCGTGCATGAATAAAATTTTCAGTAATGACCAGTTCATATGGAGTTGCAACATTTTCCAATGTTGCAACTAGTTATGCGAATACGAAAAGCTCGAACTTAATGCTGAAAGCAAAAATAAGCCTGTGATAAAATAAATAAAACAATGGGGTAAAAAGGTATCTTGTTACGAACATTTATTCCGGGAAAGTGTTTTTTATTATTTGCACGCCGAGCTTTGACGAGACGTATGACGAGTTGCTAAGTGTCACTGTGCGCCTTGTCTATATCTAACAGATGCACATAATCGAAGCCTACATTTCTAATTAAGAAAGGTTAGTCCGAGTATACAAAATATGCCTGTTTTAGGTGTCGTGATTTATTCTGATAGACATGGTTCATAAATTAAGCAACCCATCTTGCTTTGGAAGCCTTAAGGACAGCAACTTTAAATTCGTGACTTAAGACATATATACCAGAAGCTCACTTGACAGGATTACACTTGTGAGATGAGATTCCAACGATTGTGGCCGTCGCTTTATTTTAGCATTTTAGAGCCGGCTTGTTCTCCTAAGTGCAAATTAATGTAATGAAGAATTACGTATAAACGTGCAGATGAACATTGCTTAGACTTTGTCGTAACACTGCGACGGTGACGGTGTGAGTGATGGTTCGTACCAGGGGTCGGCAACCCGCGGCCCGCGGGCCGCATGCGACTCGCGTGGCTGTTTTATACGGACCCCGGCACGGCGTCAAACGCCCTCCCCATTTCCCTCGCCACCGCCTATATGAAGGCCGACATGACATTTCTGACCTATAATAGGAGTTTTGTTCAAAATAAACGTGATTTTTAATCCAGTATTAAAAATTAGTGTCAATTCGCCGAATTTTTACGCTTTGCCTGCAAATGCCCTCCCTCCTTGCCCCCCCCTCCCCCCCCCCCCCCTTCCATCCAATTTTATCTGCGGCCCCCGGCTGTGTCGGGTTCATGCAACTTGGCCCACCGCCTAAAAAGGTTGCCGACCCCTGGTTTATACCATATATACTTCATACATTATACCACTGCCGTATGCAGTCCCGAGGAGTGAACCATAGACGATTTCGCACTTCGATTTCTACGTTTTCTCAGTGTTACGTGACATCTTATTTGTCGTCGTAATTTTTCCCATCGTTCAGGTTTGGTTGGGTTCAAATACCCGAATGATGCGGGCAAGTTAAAAAGCGAATCTAGTTTTCTTCATGAAGGGAGTAAATTCCCTCCGCGCTTTCTGTTCATCCCCTCGTGGCCTCCTCAGAAAACGAGACGTTTCTTGGCATCATTGCTTGTGTCCCACTAACAGTTCGCGTCATAAAGACTTGAAACAAGTGATACGTCACTCTAAGTGAACTCTACACGTAGTCCATTAGTTGCCTTGTCTGTTATCGAGGCGATAAGCCGATGTACGCATCATGTACAGCCCACAGTTGAAGGAGTTGTCGTGCCCCCTCAAATACAGGTGAGCCAGACTAAAATACCCCGCAGAATGACACCTTTTTATTGAATGCACAGTCTTCACACCTGGCTTGAACCGCCACTGTGAACACTTGAGCGTGACAGCATCTTTACTGCAGTCTCTGAAAAAGCACGAGGTTAGCCCCCTCAAGAATAATTCTGTTGAAAATTTTTACACTGTCGTGTATTGGTGATAAAACTGTACTCGCCATAGTAGCTTACTGGATAAAG
>JALIZH010019602.1:0-11208 GCA_030522465.1 Rhipicephalus appendiculatus | reverse complement strand
AATATATTTATTCTACCTGTACAATTGCGTTGTATTCGAATGAAAGAAGCTGGGTGAATCTTGCTGCACATGAAATGGGAGTAAGTCTAATGGCGTGACACTTTCTTTCATAAGGATTATACGATATTTTGTATTCATTTTCACCAAGTTCATGGAGAGCGATGCTCACACATCAATCACTCAATTAATCAGTGTTTATTATTTTTACATAACAGGCTCACTGCGTCGAATTAAATATATAAAATTGGGCTCAAAGTACGACGGAGTAAAGAGACATTCTGTATAGGTTCCATACAAATAATTAAACGATTAGCTGCAGCGTCAATTATAGAAAGGTTATAGCACAATAAGCATAACAGAATAAGAAACATAAAAGCGCATGAAACAAATACATCAGCAATTTGATTAATAAGTACAGTATATATATAAACACCAAGCTATGTTGCGCTAGTACGTGCAGACCTACATTAAAGACCTAGCGCAAAGTTACGGACGAGCAGACAGTGCCCACGGCGTTGTCCCGTGGACACTGTCTACGAAATTCCTTTGTGTTACGGTAACCTAAGTCAACGTCTCATGCCTAGATTTACACCCGAAAATACCCTAGATTGCACGCAAAATCCCTAGACTGACTTTTTAATGTCTTAATTCAGGCTAATTCACCTTTAACAAAGTATAAAGGTAGTTCTTTTTGAGGCCCAATTCGTCTGATTCTTATTAGAAGTAAAAAGTATGATATGAACTTTCATTGAAGGTCATTTTTCTCCATTTTCTATGGAGTAATTGCATATAAAGGGCATACAATGACTCCACTTGCTCCAGAGACACACAAATCTCTCAAGTTCACTTTGCCCACTCATTGAAGGCATAGATCTGATTGTACGGGTCAATTGTAAGTCTTCAGCCCTTTTCTTGTACTTGAAGCTTGCGATGTGGTGGTCCATTTCTAATTTTCCAGATTTCCAGTCAGCGTACCATCATTTGCACTAGATATACAGGGGCCCCTGTCTTCACTGGCTAATGGCTATCCTGTGTACTTTCGATCAGCTTCCCATATGACCAGATATTTTTGTCACTATTATTGTTCCTATGAAAACGGCGCGACGGGAAGACTAAAAACACATTAACATTTTTTTTATCTTTTCCAGTCACGTCGCTTTCATAATAATGAACCTCTACCTCCTAGCCCAATTCTCAGTACTGTTTTCACTCTTTCTTCTTTCAAAATCTCCAGGTCCAGAAGTTATTAAACGCGGAGACTCTGCTCGTGGCTATCGCGAACGTTTTCATGTGCAATAGAAGACAATTTTTTTTTTGTTTCACAAAGCAGCAATCACTTTGGACGCTTTTAATGATACGTAAGGCTAAACACTCACGATGACACCCCCCTATTCAGCCTATAGTGATCTCGCATACGCAACTACAATCGCCTTCACTCGGCCCAGCAGAACACCAAAGTTGTGTTACATGAAAAGCAGCAAATAGCGAAAACCATTGTTTCTTATAGCATTTCTAGTTGAAAAAATCACCGCCCAAGCACTCCGTACAAATGGTTAACCAGCGAAGCTGAAATGTGCGGCCCCAGTGTTTAGCAGTGGGTTCAACCCGACGCTGCACTGAAGCCATCCACAATTATCGTTGCCAGGTTGTGGTCGAACCACAGGCGGTCACAGACGTCGCAGCCGAAGCCAAAGTGCCGTTGGAGAAACTCTCGCCCAAAGCGGGCGTTCGCCCCGGCGAACGCTCTCCCGCAATGACGTCGACGCGGTTCTGCCCGCAACGCCGTTTCTTCGGCGCGCCAGAGGGCGCGCCGTGGCTGCAAGCGTTTGACCTTGCAAGCGTCGTACCCAAGCTCGCGCCAATGACGCGCGAGCTTGGGTACGACGCTCAGAACGACGTAACTGATAGCACAGCCAATGGAGACCGCTCGTGACACAGATGCCGAACGGTTTTTCGTTTCTCCCTAGCCATATACAGCTTTCGCTGTAAAAGCATGATTACTCAGTACTGCGTTTTATTAGGCCGCGTTAAGGTGCGGACCCACTGGCGGCGCGACACTCTCCCGCCCACCGCTCACCGCTCGCGAGACGCCGCTTTTCTCTCTTTCTTCCGCGGAACGTCAGTGAATTTCTGCCGCCGACCATATCGCTCCGTGCGCTATTTTGCGCTATCCCCCGTGCCACCTCTCTCCGACTGTCGCGGAGTGGCCGCGAGCCGAAAGCGTGTCGGTGGCGTATTTTGCATTGGTGGTGCCGCTGCGAACGCGAGAGAGAAAAGAGAGAGAGCGAGGAGGGAGCCAACGCCCATGCCAACGCCAGTGTCAGGATTGCTCGTGCGCTATTGGTTCCTCTCTTGAAGTCACGTGGCTGGGCGCGCGCGCGTGTTTACAAACGTGCGCATGCACGCAGGAATGCACGGGGTCTCTACGGCTGTTCTATCTTACAGAAGCACCCACGCCTCGCCGCACACGTTATCCACCTTTCCTTTCTAAGTGCAAAATATTATGGCCGCATTCAATCACAAACACAGCGTCTTGCCTTTCGATACGATGAGCGAGCATGCAGCATGTCATGTCTGCCCTGTAAGTAAAAAAATTACACCATCTACCGCTAAAGGGAACCATGTGTAGATGTGAAGCAGCGGGCGCTAACGCTTACACTGGCAGGTGGCGTTGACGCTGGCCCTATCGCAGCGTTGCGCAGGAGAGAAAACTGAGGAGGCGCAAAGCACGCAGTGATGGAGCGGTGTTTTCTACTGGAACATGCCAATCGCTGCTAATGGGCAATGAGAGACAGAAGACTCCGACTGGACACAGAGACCCGCACTCCGCTTTTAGTTAACGCGCACGCTGCGAATTTTTATTGTTCAACAACGCACAGGAGAAATCTTCCACCGGCACCACCTTGGAGGTCAAGATCCATTGCCATATATACGGGATGGCCAGTGAACGGTTGTGCAGCGCGAGCAGTCGCTTTTTTCAAGCCAAGAAACTCGCTCGCCAGCAGACGCTGCCTGCGTCGGCGTCGCGAGGCGAGAGGGGGAAGCGGAGGAGAGGAGAGAGAGGGGGGTGACACGCATGCGCAGTGGGGAGTGTGAACGCCGTGGGCAGGGATGCGTAGAGGAGAGGGGGGGGAGCGTAGGAGAGGAGAGAGGGGGGACGCGCATGCGCAGGGCGAGTTAGACGCCGCGGGCAGGGATGGAGAGAGGGGGAGTGTGAGAGGGGAGAGAGGAAGGGAGGCGCATGCGCAGTGAGGGTGTGGTTGCCGTGGGGAGGGATGCCTAGAGGAGAGAGAGGGGGAGAGGCGGTTTTTTTATTTTTATTTTTTTCTTGAACTGTTTGCGCATGCGCAGTAAGGGTGGGCACGCGGCACACCACCACCACCACCACCGGATTAAGCTTCGCCATAAGATGCTTCACATCTAATAATCCACATGTGTTTCACAACCCGCAGTAGCTCCGCGTAAACATGAACTAGGAGGTCGATGTCGAGGCTAAAGTGACCGTTCTTCGTTTGGTCGCACTAATGTGGCTGCGCAATGATCGTCGATATTGTTACGGGAAATATACAGACTCGTAGGGGTAGGTACAGATGTATTTTACAACTGCCTAAGCGAGCAGCGCCACCGATACCGATCGGCTCGCGCCAGTCTATCCTCTTTGTCGTCCTTCCCTTCGTCCTCTTCATCTCGATGCCACTGGTACGTAGCATGACCCCTGGCGGCGGAAGCACCGTCCCGGAGCTTAAAGGTCGTTGTCAGACGCACTGTTGTAGGACTTGAGCCGTGAGACGTGAACAACATCACTGGACCGAACAGATGACGATGGACAGATGGGGCCGATCTCATAAGTAACAGGTGTTACTTGACGCAGTACACGGTGAGGTCCCGTGTAACGAGACAAAAAGCTTCTCAGATAGGCCCACCCGACGATGAGAGGACCAGAGTAGCACAAGGGTACCAGGAGCGAAATGAGCGTCTCGATGTGAAGCATCGTAGCGACGTCGTTGGTTGCTCTGCGACGCCGTAAGCCGAGCGCGGGCAAGCTGACGGGCATGATCGGCTCGCTCTATAGCGTCACGGGCATACTCGCTGGTGGACGAGGGATTGGCTGAAATTATGGTGTCCAACGGTAAGGTCGGCTCTCTTCCGTACAACAGGTAGAAAGGAGAAAAGCCTGCTGTGTCGTGACGCGATGAATTGTGCGCGAAAGTTGCGAAGGGTAGAGCAAGATCCCAATCTCGGTGGTCCAGCTATCCACTTGTTTCCCAATACTGAAGCGGGAAAAAGGCCCAAGCAGGTCTAAGCCAACGCGATAAAATGGTTCTGTGGGGATATTGATTGGTTGAAGATGGCCAGCGGGTAGCAGCGACGGTGTTTTTCGTCGTTGGCATAACTCACACGTGGCGACGTATCGGCGTACCGAGCGAGCAAGGCCTGGCCAGAAGAAACGGCGCCGTACGCGCTCGTACGTGCGAGATACGCCAAGGTGTCCAGCTGTGGGCGCGTCGTGAAGTTCAGCGAGGACACAGCGCCGTAAATGCTTAGGCACAACAACAAGAAGGTCAGGCCCGTCAGTTCGGTAATTACGACGGTATAGGACGTCCTTTTGAAGCACAAAGTGTTGGACGGAGGCGTCATTCGGGGAAGATTGCGTGCGGCTGATGATGTCAAGCAGCAGTGGGTCCCGTTTCTGTTCTTGCCCAATGTGAAGGAAGTCGGACACTGACAAGACAGAGTGCTCCCGTGGTCGCGTCGGTGTCATCAGGATCGTCGGCATTATCAAATATTATTAGACTTGCCTTTTCACCACTTGTGAAGGAAATGAGCAACATGCAAACTTACCGCTTTGGATTCCGGGTTTCCCTATCGACGATCCACGTCGTATTTGTGGCCTGGCTGTAGCTGGCGATCAGAGGCGTAGCCAGAAATTCTTTTCAGGGGGTGGGGGAGGCGGGGCTTCAACCATACTTGATGTATGGTCGTGCATGTGTTTGTTCGTGTGCGTTGTTGCTTGAGTATGTATACGCAAGCAAAACTGAAAACTTTCGGGGAGGGGGGTTTCAACCCCACACACACACACACCCCTAGGATACCGCCTGCTGGCGTTTCACTCGTGCGCATCGCCGTCCGTGCTCATGTCGACGCGGAGGCACTTCACGTTGACAGTCGGAACCACTTCGCTCATCGAAACTATCACCCCTTTATCGAAACCACACTCGCACGCGCCCTCGCCGCACGCTGGCGTGAGCGGCCGCCCGATCTAAATGGTACAGCCTTATCCATCCATCAATCCAAGGCAGCGAAGGGGGCGAGGACGCTTCCGCGCGATGGAACAGCCGTAAACACCTCCGTGCGCGCGTGCGTTGGTGTCTAACAGTAATCTATTCCATGGCTACTTAGAAAAGTGTTTCACGGCCCCTTTAAGAGAAGAACCAGTAGCGCGCGATCAATACCGGCGGATCCACTGGCTGCATCCTCGCTCTCTTTCTTTTCTCTCTCGCGTGCGCTGCTGCACCAGCAATTAAAAATACGCGTTCCGGTGGGCGCGCGCGCCTCGCCATGACCACTCTTGTCTCGCTACTCTCGCGGCGCCACCAATGTGGGCAGCGTGCCGCTGCTTGCCGCGGCGGCGTTCCGCCCGTCGGCGCCTCCGCTCGGCAATCTTTCCGCCAGCGTGCACGTATATTTATGTAACATTGCCAGAGCCCTACGAAAATCCCTAGATTCGATAAAAAGACACCAAATCCCTGACAGATAGAAAATTCCTAGATCTAGGGATAAATATCTAGGTTTAGCATCAATGACAAGGCATTCGCAATGCCCATAGGCTGTCGCGCCGCCAAGCGGAATTCAGGAGCGTCCGCTCACGGATGATCAGTAGGCGACACCATGGCAGCCCTACGCAGTCGCTCCCTTGTTCGACTGTGCTAGCCTCAACGCGTTAGCAGGAAACAAACACTACAACTTTCCATGTTTGTTGCATCAGTGAACAAACCGGGCCCTCCGTGACACGATAAATTTGATTCGTTCTTGCGAGAGGCGAAGTTTTTGTGAAAATACGTGCCAACTCGCGCTTTCAACGATGACCCACATCGTACACATATCAGCTTCGTGAGGTTTTGTGTAGCCACGCACATGAGTTAAATGCTGTCGCCTGACCTTCTCAGTTGAAACTCACCTTGTCGTACTTGCATATAGCATTCGTCAGTGCTTTTGTAATGCATGAATTGATAACACTGTAGGCGGGAAGTTGCGCGAGCTCGCGATATATAACAGCAATCTCAAATTGGCCAGCGCTGCGACGCTTGTTTTTGTACGTTTGGTGATAGATGCCAGCACTCTGCAAGCGATTTGTTTGCTTACCGGTGTGAGAGGAAAAAGTTCTGTGCGCCCAGATCCCAGATAACGTTCTGATGCGGACTAGTCGAAGTCGTTCGGCGGAGGAAATTCTTTAGATTGCTTTCAGTAGTGATGTTAAGAGAAACCATCTTGACGACGACGATCAGCTGCCAACTCACGAGGAGCGAGTTGCACCTCACGTCCCCTAATGCGCTAATGTTGTTGCACCCTCGTAAGTTACTTTGATCGTATTTAATGTACAGTATCCTTCAGCGCGATCAAAATAAAAACATAGTATTTCTTGTGCATTGCACGTAGCGCAATTTTTGTGGATATTATCGAGCGCCGCATGCCGCCAAAACGCTCGAGCTCGAACAGGGAAGCGAAATGGTTAGAGCGATGAAACGTGCAGTCATGGCCACAATCGACGCCTCTCGGCTAACTTCTCCGGTACTTCACCGGTACCTTCCGAACGGCATTGTTATTCGGTGAATTAGCGCAGCGTCGATGAATTCTACGTTGTAAAAAGCATACGCGTGTATTCTTTTCGATATTCATGTTTCGATCGTGCTCATCGAACCTGCAACATCCGGAGTGCAGCGAATTGCGCACGGCCAAAGTCTGAGCACGGATGTGACACAAACGCTACTGAATGGGATGTTAAATGCTGGTGTTTCGTTGAAGAAGCAACTCCTTATTGTGTTCCTGACTGCGCAAGTAAAGACGACGGCGTAATATGTTTGCAAACTATGACCACATTAAGCAATCGGTTCCGTGCGACAGCGATGGCGCTACCCGCTAGCGGCCTACCACTGCGGCAAATCCATCATGCAGCCTCGGCACACGCTACCTCGGAGTGCCGTTCAGTTCATACGTCAATTCTAGTTCATGCAATTTACTGTAACACGCACAGGATTTTGCGAAGCATATGGTTCATGCACGGTAACTGAGCTGAAATATAACCTTTCACACCGCGGCAAATAATTAGGCGGCGAGCTTCCATGATTTGGGGGAAGTATCTCGGTCTCATACTCATTTCAATGCAGCTCATGACTTCATCCGGTGAAAGTGGCACGGGCCGTACGTTCGAGAGTCTTATCTGTTCCTATGCTAACAAACGGGTTGACCTTCCTTCGGGCGCCATCTTGAATCGTACAGCGCGCCACCTATAGTTCATGGGCATTGCGAATAAGGTACGATCACATTGGCGGCGGGCGTGAAAGGACATGACTGCGGGCGTGAAAGGACGCGCACGCGCACAGCCATGTCCTGACACCAGTCGCTCAACGTCAGAGGGGGCGGCGATGCAGTTTTATCTGATTGTGGTCGTCGCTCGCGCGTCCCGATTTATTTTGCCGACGGGTGTACCTTTATATAGGCCGAACAAGACACTGTATAAATGACTGTTGAAAGGAACAATTTTTATCAATTACAAATTGAACAGGGCCACGTTTGCCTTCCACTGTGCCTCGTGTGGCTGCGCGCCGCAGTTTTATAAAAAGTGATTAGTTGGAAACAGCCGCGATGCGCTGGCTCGTGAACTGCTCGAAGCCTATCGCATTGGTGAGAAGTGTAGTTTTTTGTAAGCTTGCCATCGCTATTACTGCACAATATTTCATTTCGACTGGCGTCGTTGCGAATTCCATTTTAATGCGTTTCTGGATACGAGGTGTGTTCAAAAAAGACACCGACCTTTTTGCTATAAACCCTTCACTGCTTGTGGTACAACATTTTAAGCATTGCCCCATTCAAGCTACTTCCTTCTACTGGCAATACACTGTTCCAATCGTTACTTCCATTTTTTTGAAAGCCTCTTACAACGCACTTTCTGGACTGGCCCGCAGGTATCTTCCCGTATTGTCGTGGATCTCCTGTACGGTTTGAAAACGGCGTCCTTTCAACGTATTCGGTATAAAGAAAATAGAAAGAAATTGCATGGCATTAACCTACGCTAATGCCCCACTTCGTCAGCAACTACTCGAATAGTCAAACGAATATGTCTTCGAATCACAGCTCGAACTATCGACGTGGTCATCATCTGTTGATCTGGAAGGTCGTCCAGGCTTGGGATCGTCTCCAACCGACATTCTGCCGTGTTCAAAACGCTTGACCCACTCATAGCACTGCGTACGACTCATATAGTCGTCCCCGTATACTTGTCTAAGCAACTGAAATGTCTTCGAAAGCTTTCCCAAGTTTTAGCAGAACTTCACAAACACACGTTGTTCTTCCAGCTCTTTCATTGCCATTTTGGCAGAAATCCGAAGAACAGCCTCTCCATGTGCTCACTCTAGCGGCTGTATAGCTCGTGAACTAACGGTCAGAGTGAAACGCGCCTAATGAGAGTTTCTTGTTTAATGTTGCCGCTACGTGCGCTTAGTAGGTGCAGCCCGCTCCCTCTGGTGGTTGGCGTGCTATTGGAAAAGTTCGGTTTCTTTTTGAACAGCCCTCGTATTTCTGCACGTGCGTCTAGTTTCGAGCACTTAGCAGTTTTCAATGCTTTTATTTTATTGAATCAATTGCTTGGGTTTGCTGTGTCCTAGATACACTGGTTGTGATCTGCATTTCACGTCTTGACCGTGTTCCCTGCACGCGCAGTGAGTGGTCTAGGTTTGCGCATATCTTCAAAAAGGCCTCATAATCTAGGTAGTTCCAAAAAATAAAATTAGTTGTGAGTTGCCATTCTTTATGTCCCTTTCTTTAAATGCGGGACACTTGAGGGGCTCGTCGTCCATCCATCGATCTCATGTGGCGTGATCACGCCTAAAATCAAGTGGTCAGTACAGGCCCATAGCCAGAAATATTTTTCGGGGGGGGGGGGCACTGGTTGAAGGCCTTGAAAAACACCCATTTTTACTATTTGTGCTCCGGTGAAACACCCCCTTTCATATGAATTTCGGGGAGGTCAGAGCACCCAGCCCTCCCCCCCCCTCCTTCCCCTGGCTACGGGTCTGGCTTAGTACAGGCCCAAACAAGGCTAGCAATGCTCAAAACCGGGTTCAAATAAACGAACGATGTCTGAAATGATATAATTAGCAACAATAACAAGGATGTGGTGACCGCAATAATTAGCTGAAATTCGGTAAAAACATTTCGGTAACATGCGGCTGACTCCCCGCGCCGAACAAGACAGGGCGGCACCTCCTTGCCAGGCAAGCCAATGCTTACTATCCCAGAGACGCTCATCCGGCGCTATAGACGTCAGACTCTGCCCATGTGGCGATACGAAAAACACCGCCGCCAGTGCTCTCATCGCCGCCCTGGCCATAACTAGGTAGCCTTCTTGAGGCGCGGTTTCCTGGAGATCAAGAACCTGGAAAGCTACTTCTGTCAATCCACCCTCGCTTCAGGAAAGTAAGAAGCTCAACAAAGTGAACTGCGGCTAGAATGCAAAATATGTTTTAGTTAATTCGGCGTGCTGCAACTCGCAAGTGCCAGCGAGCATCGCATGACATCGAGTTCGAGGCACTCCGACGTGCGTTCTGTAATGCCTAAATGCGTCAGATTTGGGCATATACAATGTGATGAAGTACATATACGAACCATGTATCTTATGATCAGTGGTACGACCCTGGCTTTATCAGTCACGAATGGCCCCGGCGATTTTCGCCTTTGCAGTTGCATTCTCCATCCATCTCTTGCTCCCTGTGCGTTAAACTGTTTTCTTACGTACCCTCGAATGTTCTGTTGACGGTTGTCTTCCATTTGTATATACTGCGAATGGGGATACATGCGTGTCCACTTTCTCGGTGTACAACGAAGAGCGAAACCGTGGCCTCCGAGATAGCTCCGGCAATCGCGGGGACCACGGGCAAGAAAAACCTGACGGTGGTCACGACCAACATTTTGATATTTACGTGTATGACGCACGTGTTAACACCTGCTAGTTAAAGTCGGAACTTTGAGCCTTCAATCCGTATGTACGCGATGCTGTGTCGTGACGACCAGTTCAGATTATGGGTGGTCGCGGAGTGCGCGATGCTTATCGCGCGCTTCACCAGTCTGCATTTAACTGCTGCACGGCGTGCACCGCGGTCTGAGGCTCTGCTGAACTTCATAGTCAAGGTTACCACGGCTCTACGTAACGGCTACTCAAAACAATACCATGAGACCAACATTATCACACTTACTAATGCGACCCGCTGTGGAGAACACGAGTGTTTCGCTTACCCAACACGTTCGCAAAGGTCCGTATCCAGCGCTCTCGTCGTTCTGCTTCGTGCAACAGCTACGGAAATCGGTAAAACTGAAGTCCTTTACGTCCGTGGCAATTCACAACGCAGCAGTAGCGTCGACTGAGGCCTTTCTTCGTAGCGCGCGGAGCTGTTGCGTCTGCTCTTGTTTTCGCCGTCGTTCTGGCAAGCACTTCATGGCGCTTCGGGCTTCGGTGGCGCGTCCGACTAGCGGAGAGAAATTCGTAGCTCTCTTTCTGAGTGGTCAATGCGCCAAGACACCTAATATTCAGCTCAATCGTTGTTTCGCACTCCCTAATTGCACCTGGTTGCACAGCAAACTGTGCAAGGGAGTCGCACTTTGCAATACCCAAAACTGCTCCGACAGGCGGCGCTATGTGTCTGCAAAACTCCAGAGTCTGACGTCTATAAGCAGTAAGTAGATGAAGCACAGCAAAAAGTAGCGCGCATGTCGCACGTGTGCCGAGTTCGCAAATCTCCTAACAAGATTGTAGTCATGCCGGAGAAAACCTGCATGCTTACCTCAAACATCTCAGTTTGGTAAACTGAGAAGTGGGAACTCTCAGTTGCTGGGTGCCCATGCAACGCACTTATTCAGATTTCACTGTAGTGGAGCTGCATTTAGCGCAGGATTTAGAACTAGACCAATCGCCACACACAAGAACGACATTTTTTT